>JAQFZH010000677.1:0-28868 GCA_034695485.1 Entomobrya nivalis | reverse complement strand
AAGACAAACTAGCAAAAAATATTCGTTCATTGATGTATGCTCATGAAGTCAAAATAAACGAATGATATTTTAACATTTTACTTTTAATGCGACAGTCGAGATTCAAGTGAAAGGCACTGTAAACTCTACACACTAACGTTAAACTTTTAATGTTATTTTAGTTGTTAATGACTTAAATACATACTGTCTATTACGCTGCTTCCTCTTGCTGGTGTTGCATACACTGGCTCTAGTCAAGACAATAAACATTCTGTCTTTTCCTCCACTTTCCTCACTCATTATTAAAATGTCTTTATGCATCCAGCATCCAATTATTATCATATTGTAAATTTTCCATTCTTTGTTTTCTCTCGTTTGCTTATTTTCTGGAGAAAGTCACTCTCTTCCCTGCTGAACGTATGATAACGTTGTGAAAAGACGTGTGTGTATAATTTTATATTAACTTCACTCCACTAAATTGAGAAAATGGGATGAGGGTGCGTGCTCAATAGTTAAGTTTCCCCTGTATAATATATTAGTAGTGTATACTGTGTACAAGTATATCATAGTGCTCTTTTTTGTGGTGGCGTGTTTCTTCTTCGTTCCTCATTTCGTCTCCTTATGGTCATGGATCGTTGAATGAATGAATGATGTCCTAAATTGTTCTTCTGTAACGAACTTTGTGACTCTGACAATGAAGATGGAAGACCATTTAGAGAGGAGCTCCAACAGCACAGCGATGCCATTTTATCCTCAAGTCAAGACACAAAAGCTAGGCTATTGGGAAGAAAGCAAAGCAGCGCAAAAAAAAGAATGAGCGAAAGACGAGAAGCTGATATATAAGATTGTCTGACTTGATGCATGATGGCTCTTTTCTACGGCATTTTAAGCTCCAAGCTCTCTTCTCCTTTTTTGCCTTCACTTTTCTCTCTTTTTATACCACCAAGGATCTATCTGCTTTTTCATGCTTTTATTCCTCCTCACTTCTACTATTATTTGTTCAAGTCAACTTTAGCTAACAGCTTTATATGTTCGCTCATCGTTCCTCGACTTCCTTTTACTAAACGAACTCTTTTGATCATCATCACAGTCTCTGTCCTCGTCGCCACACACTCCTATTCATTCTATTTTCATAGAGAACTAGAGAAGATGAGATAGTCACCACCACCACACTACTTTTCTTTCTTGCATTCTCGTGACTTTTTATAGTTGATGGTGGTGGGTGTAGTTTGTAGTGTCTAAAGGAAATGAGTGACGGAAGACCTGGTGCAACCACTCTTACTTTTTTTGCCAAACACTACCATCCTTTCCCACATAGCAAGCAACAAAGCCATATCTACTAATATTGCTTTTACCAACTCTCACAGTTCTTCTCCTCTTCTCTTTCAAGCATATCACCAAATTATGTATATGGGTTACTACTCACTTACTCATGAGGATGATTATGGTCTATTCATCTAATCTCAAAGCGGTCTTTCTTCTAGGCAAAAAAGGGAATGGAAAAATATTCTGCAGGCAACAGAAAAACTGATTTCCGAAGGAGATTGCTCGCTTTGTTTGCAAAACTAGAATGTACATTAGCATTGAAGACGCCAGTTCCTGGAATCCTGCGAAGACGGGGGGAAGAAAAAGCAGGAAGATTAAAAGTGGGGATATCGTTTATGTAATCTTGTGGCTTTTGGATAAGGTTTCATTTTTTACATTGTTTACCATAATACCAAACTCTCTGAATCTAAACAAAAAGTTTATTGTGGGTTTTCTGAAAACCTGGATTGAACAAGTTTGCATCCTTGTAAATATCATCTGAAATGCGTGTTTCTAAGAACTATGGGTAGAGATTTTGGAAGAAGAAGAAAGCGGAGTTTAAAAAAAGAGCAAAGTCTAAAGAAAAAAACTTAAGAATAATGTCCCCATCACATATTTTGTAACTCTTTCTTTTCCATTTCGCTCTTTTGCTTACTGTCGACGCGCGGTTTTGCTTTCATTTTGTTCTATTCGTATTTCATGTGGCATATAAAAAATCTTTTTTTTGCAGACGCAGGTGTCATAAAACTTTTTCTCTGGCTTTATTACCGTACCGTCAGAGAATTTCAGCTCTCGGAACCTGTACACATTTTTATGTATATCGCTTCCAAACCAAAAAGCTGTACTAGAGAAATTTATTCTGTGACTAATTCGCACCACCACTATTGCTATTTATGAGAAGGGGAGCAAATTTTACATTTTATCGAGGAGCAAAAAACAGTAATAAAATTTACATTTATTTTCAGGAGTAGAAAAATAAATTTTAAACGAGGCAGAAACAGAGATGGAAAGAGAAAGCCAAATCTTTCATTCCTTTGTTCAATAAGTCCTCATGTAATTACGACACCACACACAACCCAATTCTTGTAAAACTGCTGCTGTGTCTACGACTTTCTGGTTCTGTTACATTCTTCTTTTTAAACACTTTTTACATGGAGAACACAATACAAAAAACGAGAGCAACATTTTATTCTTTTAGAATGACGATGATAACGGTAAAAATAAATGGAGAAAGTGAGTAGGAAGGCTTGTGTGAAGAATTTGCCGACTTTCAAACTAAAACTTATACGTTCACTCTTGTTATTTTTCCTGTGCCGCTCCCACTTTTCTCCTCTTCTTAATTTGGAAATGTACAATTATTACTACACAACGCCTTTCTCTCATATTATCATACAACACAGTTTATGCTTGTGTTTCCGCTGAGCGCACTACTCTGTTTTGTGTACCATTTTATGTAAAGGCCGTAAATTCTTACGTATCTCCAGAGGCCATAAATTGTTGAACGCATTTAATGACTTTCTTCAACTGGCCTAATGCGCGACTCAACTCATAAATGCACCATGTTTTTATGTAACAATCGTCGTAGTTATTATTGCCAGTAATGTGTGTACACAAATAAAATCTTTCCGTTCTCTCTCTCTTTTCCCTTTGGATACAATAATTTTGCTATTATTTGCCACCAACCACCACTGCCACCACTAACCAGGCCAACAATAACTAAAGGAGGAGGGAAGGGGTGATGTTTTTAAATCCCAAGCCATTAGTACCGAAGTAGGCATTAATGCTCCAATTTAAACTATTTAATGGGTATTTAACGATAAATAGCATGGAATTTAAAGAAGTAGGTGAACTCGACGCCACAAATTCTGACGATCAGTCTAAGTCACTATGCTTTCCGACTTGTGCCGCATTTTGTATTTTTTCAAGGAATTGTTTGTTCAAAGTTAAATCCATCTTTAGCATCCATGATTCACGTCAACTAAGCAATTCTTATCAAGTAACACTGTTATAATTGCGGCCGCGGTGGTGGTGGTGTGTATATAAAATATGTGAGCTAAGAGACCATTCATCTTCCCTCGAACATAAGTAGCCTGCTAAATTTTCTATTTTGGACATGTCATGGATTGCAACTAAACTAGGTACGTACACTGTTTCTGGCTGTGCTGTGAGTATACACCAATGTAACACGTTTTTTTTACATCGAAGATGGAAATAGTTATATAGTTTTACTATGGCTTGATATATGTATCATTGTATACACACAGTATTTTTTAATATATTTTTTTGTGTATGTTTTAGTATAAAAGGTATCCATTCAGTTCATATGAGCTTTCTCAAGACCTGAAGTAGTGTATCTTGTGTTCCCATTTATTAGAAATCACGACTATAAATCATGAATGAAGCATAAATAGGTCTGAAAATACAAGTTTAGAAAATACCAGTCATTATACTAGTACAACATCCTATTCCGTGCGCTATTTAATGGTATGTTTTTAAGAGTACACTAGCATTCAAAATCCTAAACAAAGTGGAACGTATCATCACAATCATCATCACTTTGTTTCTAACCATTCGTTACTGGGAATGCAGAACGACATCATACACTCCGCTGGTTATAATTATTATTTTTTAGCCAACTTAAACCATACTTTCCCTTGCAACTTTAGGAGAGCGTTGCATGCACAACAAAAGTAAGTGTAGTGCTGTTTTCATTACTACTCTCGGAGAAGTGGTGGCACCGTGAGTGCACCCGGAAGATGAAAATGGCAATGAAATTTGTTGTCGTACCTTTATCATACATTTTAACATGGCAATGCAGCGCAATTTGAGAAATAAGCTTCTGGTTGGGTAAGTAGGCAGGTAGAGAGAATCATGAGAGCCGGGGAAAATCGAAAAAGGTGGCTTTTAAAGTAAATATTTTATAAATTTGCTTCTATTCTACGCACCAAAAGAGCAGGGTACATATAGTCATGCAGTTTTACATCTAAAGTATATGTTATTTACGCCTACTACTGTTTCAAATAATACAGTTCTCATGTTAAGAGGTGTATGGTGTATTCTTTAACATATAATTTTTTTTTGAGTAGGATCAGGAAGTAACCTACTGAAGAATCAGATAATATTCAGACTATAAGTATACTTCATATGTATGTATAAAACAATCTTTAAAATAACGCAGCAACTCAACTCAATTCCCCATTGGTACTGTAACGTTTCTGTATATTTATGTATACAAACTAGTCACCGTACAATGGCTTTTAGCATGTTAATTATTCATGCGACAGAAGACTAGAGACAAAAAACCAGAAAGAGAGGAATATGAAAAAGTCACCCACGTACTTACTACCTTTTGCCGTTGTAAAAGCTTCGAGTTGCCTTTTTGCTTCAGCTGCACAGGCAGTCAAGATAAGAGAACGAAGTCTTGTGAGATGGTACTTTTACTATTTTTAAATATACAACGGTGTCTACTGCATTTTTTCACGGTTGTGTGTAAGGGTTAAATACAAGGCAAGCCCAAAATGACTACAGGGAAAATGACTCCCTTCCCTACGCTAAGGAGTTCTTTACTCTTGTCATTGGCATTTTATTTCACTTGTTTAATAGGGCATATACTATGCTTGTATATAGTTGTAGAAAGTAGTAAAATACATACAAGTAATAATGTTGCTGTTGTACAAGACGCGTCACGACAATGAGACACGGTCACGAGCATAATAATGTCGCCCAAAAGTAGACGCAACTCTTTTTATTATCGTGTTATTGCGATGTATGGAGAACATGCTTTAGACGAACGATAGCATGGAATGGACCAATGTCGTTGCAATCGTTATATGCCTTAATTAACTTGCCATTTTACAGCAGGTGCTCTCAAGAATATCGATGTTGCTGTTACGTGTGATGGGTTCATTCAACATTGAAAGGCATACGAATGAGTAGAACAGAACAAGTATTAGAGGAAAAAACGGACCTTTATCTGTGGTAACTGAATACCTAACCTACGCTTTGCAGGTAAAATTTACGTAAGTTCCTTGATTCATACTGTATATTTGTAGCTTAAAACTCATTCAATTAAACCTGCAGGGTATGACAAATTAAAATCCAAATAGGATATAAATATTTTGCCCACTAATTATGTAATTGATACTACAAGGTGTTTCTAAGAATGTAATTACTGCCATAGAGTTTGTCAATTGCATTTTACACATTTCACAACAAAAATATTTGCTTTCAAGCATGCTTGAGACCATTTAAGAATTTCATACGGCATAAATAATGAAATATGGGATTCATAATGTATAGTAGCTGGTCAACGAACTAGTTTTGTGTATTATAAGTGTAAAGTTGTAAGTAAAACTGTGTTACCGAGACTAGAACAAAGCCTCATCCAGGCAAAGCACCGAAAAAATAATTAGTAATTAAGCAATATTTCATAATATGCTAAGCATATATACTTAAAGTATGTATACGCTATTTAAGGTGAACTAAAATTGTCCAATTAAAATAGTAAGGTTACAAGTTGCAAGCATTCAACCTCTATTCATAGTTGCAAATAAATAAATGCTGCAATCAAATTAATATCACACTGCACTGCTTTTTATTTATTTTTCTTCATTTTATAAGGTACATAATATAAGTATATTCAGGATATGAAAAAACATAATTGCCATTATAACTTCATGTATACTTCTACAATTTTCAAATTGGTTTCTTGCATGCAATTTAATCCTACATATTCGACAAACTGTAATGTGACAACAAACAACTCGCTTATATAATAACAACGTATATCATATGACTATTTTGTTCGTGCTTCTAAAAATATGAATGTAGCCAGTCGAGGTGAAATCATTTCCAGCATGGTGACTGCGGGTGCAATATGCAATAGTAATAACATCAGTTGGAAAACAATTCTATTCTCACTGTTGCTCTCATTCTGTCTCTCTCTCTTCCCATTCTTACATGAATGAATGAGCTCTCTGCTACAATTATACCACTTCTCTTAGGAGTATAAGCCAAGTATAATCGATTCCAGTGCCCTACCACTGTTTTCCACTATTATTCATTTCATTTTCATTTTAGTTTGGAATGCACGAGTGTCGAGTGAGTTTGATATGGAAATGTCGAGCCAGCAAAAAGGCATTCTTGTGCACACACGGAAAGGAAAGAAAGAGAATTGTTGCGCTGTCAGTGGTGCTACAGAGAAAGGAAACGGGAAATTGCAGTAAAAAAACAGGGACAGGAATTGGATAGAAAACAATAATTAATCTCATGCATTTATATTGCCTCTGGTTATTATTATGGAAAAGCTATTATGTATTATGACAGTAATAATAAGTGTGATGTCGGCACATTGTATAGTATGTGTTAGTGGAGATATGACTTTGCATAACTGTAAATGAAATAAGCCTTCAATTCACTTAAAGACTAACAACACTACCCTGCAGCTCCATTCCTTCGTTTTTACTCGTTTTGATAGTTTTTATGAAATGTCCAAAATTGTAATCTCAATCTAACTGAAATGTAGAAGTGTATAGTCGTCAAGTGTGAGAGGAAATTCGAAATCGCTTCTAAAGCACATATAACGAAAATGGCAAATAGTGAAATGGTTAAAGTATTAATGGAAGCACAAAGTATGTATACATGTATAAGCGTATCTATTGTACTAACCAAACAGTCAAACAAGTACATACATAACGTACAACCGAAGAAATTGTAATGTGGCCACTTTATATGACTCTTTGAATTGTGAAGAAAGCACGTTTTCATAAATTTAACATTGAGCAAATGTACCGAAAAAGTCCTCCAAGTCAGAAAAAGAATGAATTAGAGAGAGAGAAAGTAGAAAAGAACCATGGAATGAGCCTATAACACAATGTGTGGTAGTTGTGGATGGTTCGATAATAGTAACAGTGCAGTGGTAATAGTAGTAATCTTCAATTTTACCACAGGCTCTGAAACAATAAAACATTTCCTGAGCAATTCGAAAATAGTATCCCACGCAGTTTAAAATACAGCATCAGCAAAAAAGTAGCACTGGAAAGTGAGATGAAAATGGCTTTATGGTCTTGTAACAGTTATGTACATATATATGAAAGTACACACTTCCCGTCAGTCAGTCAGTTGCAAATATAAAGCGATACTTTTCTACCGCAACAATTTGCTACAGTAGTTTTAGCCAACGCTATGCTAGCAATTCGATTTACTTTTTTCTTCATAAATTGGACAGATCTTATACTTTAGCGTTAGTAGGCATGCATATTATATAGTAGTCTATATAGCTGGCCCATTCCACAAATATAAGTAGACCATCACATATGGCAAAACAAAATATCGCAAGCCATTTTGTCTACATTTGTAGCAGCCTCTAATGTTGCATATAGGTATACACAATAAAATATTTTTCTGAAATATACAGTTTCATTTCAATCCGTAAGTCTTTCCAATTTTCCGATTTGAGTTTGCAGCATCAAACGAATTTGGGTGAGAAGTGGGAGAAAATTTACTGTGCATGAATTTTTTCGGTGTTCCATGAAAATTACCTTATTATTATTACTATTGCTACACTGACGTGAACGACATAGAAGCGGGATATTGCAATTTTCTGTTGGTTATTGCATATTGGTTAGATGATTGTCTCTTTCATTTATACATCTCCATTTTTCTTATGAAACATATCTAAATGTGTACATCTATATGAAATAGTGGCCCGATCAATCTAATGTGGTACTGATTCTTCACGCAATTATTCTTTTAGATAAATAAATGGAGAGAGATAAATAGGTTCTTCCTTGATTCGCCGCGAGTTGAGTTTGGGCATTGCCTTTCAATGGAGCACGAAAAGAGAAACAGGCAGAGAAACAATCTAAACGACGAGAACTCGTAAGCAAGCAGTCAGAGTAAAGCCAATAATAACGTAACAGTCAAACCACTGAAGCACAAATAAAAGTGTAACGCTTTTGGGAATTGGGTGTTTTCTTCATTCCGAGAGTATTCGCACCAATGGCCAAGACAAAGCAAACTCATGTTTTTGTACCAGAAAGTTAGAAAAAACAAACAACAATCTGAATATGTTAGCAACTCCATGTTTCCAACTTCATTGTGTAGAGAAAAAAATCTTTTACGTAGTGTACGTAAGTAGCGAACATTGATTTAAAAAATTAAAATAGTAAATACTTCGTTTTCAGACTTTATAAAACAGTATAAGCGTATCAGCAGTCTTGTTTTAGTATACCAACCAACCACTGGTCGAAATACAAAATCTAAATTTCTCAGTGTTCAGAAAATTGCAGTTGAGTTGGTTGAGAAATAAAAGTTATCTTGCAGACAGACAGAACAATTTCATTGAAAGTAGTAGAAACGCCTGCCACTTATCCCACCAAAAATTTCAATTCATCATGCGTACCTAGTCAGATAGGTACAAGATTTATATCGATTTGTACAGAATACATGCATTCGTAAAAAAAATTCTTTCCATTTACAATAAAAAACCGAGGCATAAACTGAGAATACATACATATACAGACCAATAAGGTATAAATATCGCCTTCCTCCTCTAAGCCGTCACAAACTTTTATTGATGACAAATTGCATGCTTTCCACTAGTTGAGTGGCTGGTTCTCGTCTAAATCAAATGACAGCTTACATGCTGTGTGTGCTCCAAAGAACGAGCTTTTATTCATTCCTGGTGCATAACACGTCCAAATCGGGAATCATTACTAACGATATGCTTTCACTTTTTACTTTCTCCAACTCCCACTTTGCGCTACAAACAACATAATTTTCCTTTCTTCAACGCTGTTCGTTCGTAGGAGAACTGTGAAACCAACAATAAAAACGGCTGCAGAATGCAGTATTGATTTATTTGGTTCCCTTATGCAACATGTAGTAGATATACATAATATATGATTATATTTATACCACCGATTTCACTATACAGTACAGTGTTAATGTCGGAGGATTGCAAAATATAGTTTATTTGCAAAAGCTTCTTAGAAGCACTCCCACAGAGGATTTCTCCCTATAGGAAACTTTTGGCTTGTAATTCTTACTTCATTTGCTACTTATTCCAAAATAGAATCGTATTATAAGATTTTATTCGGATAAAATTCTCTCCATACTACACTATAAGTTCTCCTTACTTGAAGTTTCTTGAAAAATATAACCACCTCAGCTACCATAAAGAAATCATCCTAGTGGCAATGGCACAGCCTAACAAGATTTTTGCATCAACTTACAGCAGCAGAAACAATGTTTCTAACAAAGCGAGTGAGAGGAAACTCAGCATGAGCTGCCATGAGACTGGACTCAAATCTTTTCGTGACCGAGGCTGAGACTCTTTCCAACAGTGCTTTTGTTGTGCTATACGGCTTATTAACTAGATATATATACATACTTATGAACTGCTTATATATTGACGAGAAAGTAATCACCCGTGTTAGAAATAAAATTTATAACAGTAATGATAGTATATATTCATTCACAAAGCGTGAATGCACTAAGGGCAGGTTGGCGGGCATTTTCGGTGTAGAAAGTACGAAACACTATAGTCTACAGCAAATGGAGAAATAGTTGAGGTAGTGGACGCAGTTCAAAGTCCTCAGACAACTAGCATTTTCCAAGGTTCTAAGACAGTTCGGTAAGCTGACAGTTGAGCTCATTTTTCAAACTCAAAAAAGCTAACTAGAAAAGAAAACGATGGACTATCGTGCGCGTGTGGCCAACACTGATGTGGTGCGAAATGTGGAGGTTATCATTTTGCAACATATATTAGTATGTGCCAAAGCTCTTCAACTATCAACAGCGTCCACCGTACTTACGCCTGTCTCTTTGCTTGTGCAGTTCAAAAAATGTAATTCAACCATTTTGACTATGCTTCCAACACATTTTTATATTTACTAACATATAGTTTATTGTTTTAACCCATCTACACCGGTATCTTCATTTATTTACGTGTGTTGTCCTTCACCTATTCAAGAACTATTAGTCAAGTTCAAACAACCGAGGCAAAGTACCATTTACGTAAGAAAACAGACACTACAGAGAATAAAGTCAAAAATATATCTTCGAAGTTGTAGCAAACAATAATGTCTCCTTATCACAGTTGGGGGAGGGAACGACAAAGAGAACATCTATTCCAATTAAGTTTGTACAAATTTTCTATATTGTATAAAGCCCATATTCCATTAAATTTGAAGTAGCAAACTTTAAATATACATTTTTCTCCTCTACCTAGTATTTTTTTCTTAAGCTAAACTGACATTTAGTAAACTATTGGGTGAAAAATCCATACACTCCTCCAAACGTCCAATATGATTTTCATCCTCTTTTGTGATAACATTTTGTACATACATACTATACACAGGAACATATTCATACATGTTATATATTGGACATCATGCATATATGGATTTATCATCCTTTCCTGTAGTATACCACTTTATTTTTTCCTTGAGCTAGTTGGAGATGAATGAACCGTCCCGAAGTTCACTATATGTTTCAAGCGACGGTTAGACACGCTTGAGCCACTTCTCTCTCTCTCTTTTTCTGCTAGCTTTTACTGCTTCTTTTGCTGCTGAGTGAAGAAGTGAGAAGTTCAAGACAAAAAGTGTGCGTGGCTAGTGTCTGATATTATTAGAAAGCTTTTCTTTTCGATTTGCCACTATTTTTTCTCCTTCTCATGAACAAGTGTGCGGCTGAAGCTGACCACCGAAACTCTTCTGTTTGGACTAGGGTACTACAAGAGTGAGAGAGTATACTACCCAACAACTCAATACCTTTATTGGTGCATTTGTATAGTACCTTGATGTTGTATAGATAAGAATTTCAGCCGAAGATACGATGACACTAGTAAATTTAGTGGCAATTATGGTGCTAGAGAAAGCAGATGTACAATATGAATCAAGCCCCATAACATTTGCACTTACAGATAGTTTCACTGAAAAACATCTCTATACCTTTTCCTTCAAAAATATATACATTGCTTTAAAAACACTCAGGATATATGTATACTTAAAACACATACATAAGTATGCATATCTTATACAGAAATACATATAACAAAATAGGAACCGAGCGGTTTACCCATAATACCCAAAGCAAGTGTAGACTGTAGGTAGTTTTCTGTTCAAGAGCAAAACTTAAATTGACGTAACAACGTTATCATCACTAAAAGAAGCTAAATGCATTTACATCACATTGTACTTAAAATTGTTCTTTTGCCAAATGTATTGACAGGACTAAGGGTGGAAATAGGAAGGAGAAAGTGAAACGCACATACAAGACATTACATAAGAGGCATGCAGACAGTTGAGTCCACTCGGCAAGATAACAAGAGAACCTCAGGGAAACTCACACAAAAATACAGTTATCAACACGAGAGAGTTGAGCGAATTTTTAAGATATAAAAATCGACCTTTCACTCGCCCACGTTACTTAACTTTTCCCTGACAAGCAACCCAAGTGAAGAATGTGTTACTTTGAAAAAAATGTTGACCAAAATTAAATGTAATTATTTGACCATCCTCCTCCTGTCACTTTTCTATCTACTATCTACATGTACTCAGATGCCTTCAGTTTTTTTTTCATTTGTCCAATTCGTATGTACACAAGTTACATATATACACAGGAATCATTTCTCCTATCAAAATGTTTAGTAGAAACATTATACTATAAGTTTAGTACTTATACTGATAAGAAGAATGAAAACAAAAAACGTACAAGGAAAAGGCCGACTTTATGGAATTAAATGTGTGTTGTATATGTTTGTTGGCATGCTTTCTCTTCCATCTATTAGAAGACTAGAGACAGACGTAGTTCTTAGTTGGTCTGCTCTTGTGTGTGGGCTATTTTATAGGAAAATTGTGCCATGATATACTATTTTGGCCTATGATCAGAAAAAAAGGAGTGTAAAGGAAAAAAATAGTACCAGAATACTTCGGCAGAACAATGGGAAAGTGGACAAGGGACAAAGGCGAGACAGATAGTTTCCTCAAATGTTTTTAAAAAATCGCCACTAATTCACGTCCTACATGAAAGAATGGACGTCAGCAAGCAGTGTAGTATAAAGACGTTATACACTACCCTTTATATTCGCTGGGGTGATTTCGTGTGATAATACACTTATTTTTACCTAAAAATACAATATTGGTAGTAGTTGAACAGCACGTTTTTGTCTCAACCACATCGCATCGAAGTACTCTGCAGTTAAATGGTCTCCTTGAGCTGAAAAGATTGGAAACGAGTATTCTATTCCAATGAATGAATTGAAGTATTCACGTTACTGGAATGAGTAGACGGAGCGAAAAATAGAAAGTGGAAGTAGAAAAGGTAGTTTAGTTGTTGATTCCTTTTCCCTTATCGTTCCGCTTGCCAACCGGATATGTGGAGCCATATGAAGGATATTATGTCCTCTCGTTGAGGCCTTATTTTGGCGATGGTGAAGTAGGCAGGACAGGGAGAAAAGTCATGAGAAGTTACATCCAAGTGCTATATCACTTCACAATAATGCCTCTTCAGCTGGACAAGAAACATGCATCCACCACATAGCATTTCCCTGTCTCCGTGTATTTTTTTCCTTCATGTGCCCACTCTCTTTTTGCTTATGTGAAGCGAAAGGAATGCTCACATAAGGTGCTTATACTACTGTCGTTGACGATACCGTAAGAATAAGTACTGTAGTAAGTGTGGAATGTTGTCAAGCGAAAGAGAGACTCTTCTCCTATCTAAATTGTCTTTGCCACACCAACATCCCCAGCACCACTCGCGCTACCACTGCCATTACCGATCCTGCCGCATCGTTATTATCTTTGTTAGTTACGTATAAAAAAAATTGGAGGATGTACCCTCCTTTTTCCAATATTCTTCGTTTTTATAAGCCACTTTCACCGATTATACATACTACTACTGTTCTATAGATACGAAATAATTGTACTCCCTTGCTTGCCCATCGTTTTACTCGTTATTACTTTCGAATGTGGAGTTTATAAGTATTCAGTTTTTTAGAGACTCTGCTCCCGTGGAAGTGAAGATATGGACGATTGAGGACCCTCCAAGCTATTTGTTCGTCTCATGTGGAGCAAACCATATTTCACAGGAGAACTAGAGAAAAAAAGAGAACTGTGAAATCAATAGAGAATAGAAGAGTGTTGTACAGATATGCAGAGAGACTGTCTGGTGAACTACTTAGTTTCACACACCACCACCATCACCATCCATAAAGAAAAGCTGAAGAGGAAAAGTTGTTAATGGAAATATATTTTAGTCTTCCTGTTCCTATCAACTCTCTACATATTGTCCTGCCAATCTTGATGAGATCGCTGGGGCCGTTAAGGATTTATTACTGTTTTTTTCTGGCATTAGTCAAACAAGAACCATTATACGCTCTCATGCAGTTGTTGCAAAGAGTAATGGACGGTGGGAAGAGAAGCAAAAGACGATGCAATGAAGAAGAGAGCTGCGAAAGTGGCAGCGTTCAATGAATGTGTTTCATCAACAACCACTCAACACGTTTGCTGTTACGTTGCCTTTTTTTAAAGGACATCCATTTTCTATCCGATTTTTCGTTTTTTATCATATTGATTTTTATCAATAAGGAACGATTAAACAACGACATAGATAATATACATACCAAAGCACACATCTTGGTTTCAATAAAACATTGTGTTGGTGTACGATAGACTGTAATTCGGGGAAAGATGATGACACTTAAATTGTTTAATCTAAAATTGAGTGCCATAACATAACCTCTTTCAACAAAATAGGTACATGTGAGTATACTCATCCAAATTTTGAGAATAATTTCTAGTGTGTGCATAAGGCAGTTGCTGTGCGTATGTTCTAAAGTTGCTGTCAAAGCAGTAATATGTCTTTTGCAAAACAATATTTAAAGCTTCCTTTCTTCATTGAATTCTCGTGTTTATAGTAAAGGATGAATAGTACAATATGTATAGGTAGGCATGTCTCTGTAGTTGTAATTTAGTAAATCAGGGGACTCCAGTTATTTCCTTTCATTGCGCTTTTTATAGAGGATAAATAAATCGTTCGCAGATGAATGGGAAGCATATTATCCTTTTATAAAGGACATCTAATTGCTTCTACTATGTTGATTGTAAAACTGGAATGCACAGAATGTTATATTTTGGAGCATTTCTCCAATATTGCTCTGCTACTTTAATGGTCTGTCAGTATGGACTACGGACAGCCTATTACCACTGCAGCTACACCGTTCTCTTGGACGCTACGTTTCCTTTCATATGAATTAGTGTGTTCTGCTGCCAAAAGTAGCTTCATACGAGTTTTATTTCGACTTTGTGCATGTATTTTTGGGGATAGTATGAACTTATCCAAAGCAATATCTCAATGTGGCCAATCGACCGTCATTACCTACTATACTCCACTACTCAAACTAAGTCATCTCTATATTTCTCTGCATCGGTTCACATATGGTATCGTGCAAACCGTGCAAGAATGCAGCCAAAAGAGCTATTCAATGTACACTGCATTCCATTCTGCCCTCCCCTCCTCTTATGCACTTCTCTTGATCCTTGATAGCATTGATCATGATGATAATAATATCAAATGTAGATGGAGCGAACACGAAACGAATTCCTTTCCAACTTTGAAGTGATCGCAATTACTTCATTTATCGTTCACCAAAAAGTTTTCATACTTTTCCTGGTATTCATTCCACACAAACTTTCACTTGGCTCTTGATGCCACTATATGTTTCTTGCAGTAGACGTGAAAACGTTATTTTGCATTGCTTCTATTACTTTGGAACTAACACGACCAATTGTTATGATAATACCTACTTCTTCTTGTAATCATTTAATATCCAGCATGAAAAGAGCTGCATAAGGGCTTTCCCCTTACCGGTTTCCTGTGAGTTCATGTAGTGTCGACGCCAAGTGTATGCTGTGTTTACTTCAAGTATTTCGGCTATTGGAAAATTCAAAATTCTATCTCTGACATTGTAAGCAGTATAATCAAAAATATTTATAACAGCAGTTATAAAAGCAAAAGCGAATATTTAAATTGTTTTACCTTGTTATTATAATATGGCTTTAACTATCAACTTGAAAAACGCATCATTAGTTTAAAGAACACGAAAATATAAAAAAAAGTCTCGCCAAGTGATGCTGAAATATAGTCTAATGTATTAGTTTTGTTAGAGATAAATACTACCTACATCTAAACGTAGCGCAAGTCTTATGTCTCATTCATTGGGTTCGGTTGTTGTCTATTTATTATTTCTTTGCTTCATTGCAAATATCTCATTGAAATCGACAAAAACATCATTTTGCAAGACGTAAGAAACTGAGCAATATCCAACAGAAGTGTTAGTGATATGCGTTGAATGGTAGCTAGAATAACAAAGGCATCTCGACTCGACCATCGGTTAGTTTTGTTAGGTGACTAGGTAGCTGCTGCAAATAGGTAATGTGATCCGAGCCAATGGGGAACTGTCATGTTGTAGACAGTACAGTTAGCTGGAAAACCTAGTCGTTGCCCAAATATCAGCAATAACTCCATCCCGGCTCCAATTTTCGACATTCATATGCATTCAACTTTGTTCGCCAAGACCACAATAAGTACTTACACGTCATTTATTTCCTTTAGCTACCCAAGGCCTCTTTTATAAGCTAACCGACTATTGAAGTATTAAGTTCAGTCATTTTTCTCCAAGCTCGTTTACGATATTGATATCCTATCCAATCACAAGCTATTATTGAGCTTGACTAATACCGCCAAGTGAACAAGTAAGCTTCAGTCTTTAGATAATATAATAACAGGAGAGAACATTGTGAAATATATCTTTGCTTGTTCAGTTAGAGGATGTAGGGGAAAAAAAAGACTTACTTGAGTTGAATAATATCGTATGGAATCTTGTTAAGCTCTCTCACTCCGCTTCCTAGTAAGAAGTAGTGAGCAGCAATTGCTTATTACTAGATCAGGATTATATATAACTACACATGACTACGACTACGCCACCATATCTTTTTGCACTGAGCGCTGGATTGAATGTAAACCTTTGCTGAAGTAGTACGTACTCTACGTACATGACATCGTTGCTCGTTGGAAACACTACAGCTTCGCAAGAAAACTTTTTATTTTTTTGGAATATATCTAACAGTAATAAATTAGACTTACCCGTCGGCACAGCACTAGATATCATCAGGAAGTTAACAAAAATCCCCCCTTTTCCGTGACCCATTAAGGTCACGTTCGTCCGGTCTCCTCCAAACGCCCCGATATTCTCCTGCGACAAATCCACACAAAAAAAAACAGAGAATGAAAAGTGTGTAGGTGTACATGCTGAATTTTACTGCATTATCTACAGATTGTGTATACTGATGTACATGAGAAAGTTGGAGAGTCTTGAATGCGTATGTATAGTGTACATGTATGTCTGTATCCGTGGGAGAATGTGTGAAGAAAATCACAACATATAATAGAACGTAGTTCAATGTAGAAATAGCCAAGTAATAGACCATACTTCCGCTTCTGTACTTTCTTTATTTCGCTTGTTGACGATGATAAGCAATCTCTCTGGTTCGTTTTACCCTTCTTTGAAATGCACTTGAATCGATTTCAGTGAAAGTTACAGTGTAATGTAAAGAGAAAAATTACAAAGTAAAAAAAGTACTTTTTTACAAAGTTTTGTTCTGTTGGGGTATCTGCTTTTTGTGAATGATATAGGTACGTATACTGCTGACTTGTCTGGGTAAATTCAGCGAACAAGAACGAAAGAAAAGGTGTTTGAAATCCCGAGGACAAAAGGTAGTCATCATTGGAAAAAAATACAAAAAAAGTTTGTCGAAATCCCCAATGTACATACATAGATATAAACTCACATGTACACTTTTGTGAACGCAATGCAACCAATTTCCCCTTTACGTTCGGGTTATTTAGCAAACTAAAAAAGCGTGATGATTTTTTTCTGCACAATAGTCCCTATCATTATTAACGTGTTAAATCTGTTTTGAATATCTTACCTGCGTCCAATGAAGGGCAGCAATCATATCTAACAGTGCGAAATTGGCTGGTGATTTAAAGAAGCCATCGGAATTGGCGTTAAGAAAACCTGAAATTAGTTACACAAAAAAAGAGCCTGTACTGTCAAATATTTTGAATGATAAACTGAATGATAAACAAGTCCTCAATATAATTAACAAATTAAAAACTTACCAAGTATGCCCACCCTGTAATTTAATGTAACAACGATAACATTCGTCTGACTGACGAACATGGAAGGATCGTACGGGTGACCAGCACCATATGCAAAATCCTCCCCATGGACAAATACGACAACAGCCAATGGGCCATTGTTCTTTCCATTAGCCACTGAAAAAAGACAGAAAAGACCATAAATGGCATGTCGGCAATGCACCATCAAAATCTCATTTTCTAAATTACTGTCACTTTATGATCCTATTACCAGTATTTTACTTGTGTATGTGTGTGTGTGTGTACTTAGGGGAAAAGAAAATGTACTTTGAGTTCTTCACGGTGCAGTAAACTCGTGTCCTTTCTTTAATAATAACTCCGCAAAAATAAACCGAGAAAGCTTTCTCTTTTACTACAATATTTTTTACGAATGTGCGCGTACAGCATCGTACGCAGCTTGAAACGACACACGGGTACAGCATGTTTTACGATCACATCAACCATCATAATATACTATGTTTAGACACTTATACATCAACTGTAGACGTAGACTGTTTCGGGTTTTTTCCTATGAAATGATGGGGTTTCCATTTTCTCAACTTATACATTATATTTACATTAACTATCAGACAGGGCAAGTTCACTGACGAGAGAGGGGAAATAAGACGTGAGCTTGACATGATTTATTCACTTTGAATGACGGATCTAATTCCTAATTCTGCATTAGTCTGTCATAAGTTCTTTTATGCAGTATTTTATTTAATCATTGTATTGTCAACCATCAGAGTGACGATCGCTAAAAATTCAAAGAAAAAAACAAAGAGCACTGTTAGGGTTTGCTGTTTTAATTATAAGTGAAAGTTGTGTTTTTTGTTCAAAGGGAAGTAATATAAATTCAAATATATGGTCTATATACGTGCCGGGACTTTGGAAATTCGATAACATTACGGAAAAACTAAATGCATACATAAAATATAAAACTTACATCTAGATATTAATTGCACTGCAGATCAAAGACTGCAGATATAATTACTTTTTTTGCATTTACCATTGCCTCACCTCTATTTGGCAATTATCAGTATTGCTTAAATCCATTGAGAGATGCATATTTGTCAACGTATAATAGCGTTTCCTCATTTTTGTTTGTATTACTACATAGAACAATATTGTTTTTTGTTATTGCAGTGGATTTGTAATAAAGTTTTTAGAGCTGATGTAAATGCCCTAAAACAATTTAATTAATGGTTTAACCCTCTATTTTATTAGATACAAATTAAATCTCATTAGTTTTTGCAACAAAATATCAACATCAACCTGCATAATATATTTTGGAATATTACACTACACGCATAATTTAGTGCTAATTGGATTGATGACAGAAATTCTGACAATGTAAAACAGAACATAGAAAAACAAGTAATCAATGTGATCACAATGTAATGCCAAATTTTGTACAAAGGTATAAACATGTTTACATAGATTCTTGGAATTCACCGGAGATACGAAGAAAAGTACAATAAAAAATCTAACCACAATTACAATACCTTCCTATAGTGTAATGCACAAATAACTTTTGCATGCTAATAAGGATTAGTGGAAGTATGAACATGTATACTTTCATCTCTCCATTTTAGGGCACATTCGGGGTACCGGTGAGCGAACATTAATATTTGACTGCATAGAAGTAAATTGCATTTGAATTGTATCTATCATGCTAACGGGCTTCGTATGTACAGTCCCTTTACAACCGCTTTGTCTAATTTTTGTTGTTTAGTATGATGGTGGCTAAAGTTAATCAATAGTAGTTATTAAACCAGGGAAGCCAAAAAGAAAATATCACAAGTGAAATGAGGAAACGCATCAAATTACAGAAATATCAAGTCTGTTTACACGTGGCATCATCTGGCTTTATCAAAGAAACAATGAAGAAAATAAAGCTTTGTTTATGTTAGATGCACCAGGCTCGAACACTTTATGTTGCCCACATATCCCATTTTTTGATTAAGATTGAGTAATAATAACAAAGGGAAAATGGAATGATGCTTCATCCAATGAATCTTACAATATTTTAGGTTTCTGAATGGGCGCTTTATAGCATGTATTTGCAGTGTATTGTATTGACTGTCTAAATGGATATGCTATACATTTGACTGGAATCAAATGGGAATGCGACTGCTATCGAAAGAAACGTAAAAAGGAAAAAGAAGTGCAGCCAACCGTGAAGGAGAGTGTCAAAAATCTACAGACGCAAATGCACAAACAAGTGAAAAACGAAAATACAGAAAAAGGCGCAAACAAACCATAACCGAGAGCATCTGTCTGGACAAAAACTGTTATTTTTTCTATCTTCCCTTTTCTTACTCATCTCTGGCTCGATGTGTAGAAATGGGAAATGAAAGTTTGTGTACGATCTTTCAGAAGATCTCTGGAGATGGCTAACGTTTCACATGAGTAGAATGCACACCTCTCTGCACTCTATACATTTAGAGGATAGGTAGCTTCTAAATAGCCACGTAAACTTCGCTCGATAATAGATGAGAAAACTTCGATTTGGCATTGAAAGAAATTATATACTTCTTCTTTTATATCATCATCATCAGCATTCAATATTATTTTGAAGGTATACAGAATCAAATGGGAACAAGGCGGCTTTGGTTCAACAGATACTAATATGACTAGAGTATTTACAATCACAAGAGATGTCAATATCATGATCATGACAATAATATTTTTCTTTGTTTTTACTCTCTCTTAGTCGAGAGTTGATACACCCTTTTACCCCCAAAGCATTTTTAAATTCGTGTCGTATACAAATTATGTTTTCATAAAATTTACCAACCAACTACAAAAATTACAACATAAAATAAAAGTATGGTTCTGCAGGTGTACACGTGTCACAATCACAATATCATAACATTTTCCCTTGCGGAAATGTTATTTACTTTTTACATAAAAATTATTTAGTACACTTTGTCAAGTAGTTAGTAAGAAAGGATGATGCAGCAGTTAATGATTATGTCGGAAGAATTTGCTTTTTCTTGCAATCCTGAATTCCACTTCTTGACTACAAAAAAACTCCTGCAATCTGAAAGACAGCAAAAGCTTTATACATATTCATTTCGTCGTCAGGCCTGTCTTCTCGAAGAAAAAAAAGCACTCTTGTTACTTTACAACATTAATCTTGTACGTTTTAGAAGAATATTAGAAGAAAATACATGTCAGTGTGTAAGGGAAATTATAGTGAAGGAGAAGTGCTTACGAAATGGATTATATGCACACAAATATTTTACTATATATTGCAAATTATGTTTCTCATAGTTTAGTATATCAATATACAGAATATAATATCCGACTTTGCAATGTACATCGCTTATGCCATATGCAGGAAAAGAGCTAAGAATGTGGATTAACTCAAGTTGCAGTAATAAGGAAATGAAAGGAATAAGGGAAAAAAGTTTATGCTTGCTGGTTTCCTTTACGCTACAATTCTACGCTATATGATGATGATTACACAAAAACTATCAGCAGCTCAGATTGTACTCACTTCTCGTCTACCATTACCACCATTACCACGGCAAGACTAACTTTTGACAGAGTTGGTAGCGTACGCACAAGGACAAAAAAATGGAAGATGAGAGGAAAAAGAAACGGGGAAAGGGAAAGTACTAACAAGAAAAGAAAAGCATGGAAAAGTAAAATAAGTGAGAATGAAAAAAAACTCAACAGTCTGGAGACGAACTAAGTTAACTTTACTATTAGTGCACTACTATGTAAAAAATATGTATTATTATGGAGTTGCCTGTAGGCAAAACTTGTTTCATCTGAAGAAGAACTCAGAAAAATGTGTAAGGTTAACGCAAGCAGAACTGCGAGCAATATCATTATAATCACACCATGATAAGCATATTATGAGCTTACGATTACCTACATGTACATATTTATACGGAGTAAAATGCTTAAAAAATATATAATAAAAACACTGACTTGTGGAAAGTGAAGGAAAAGTAACTTTGTCCTTTTTGAAATGAAGCCAAGTCAGTATATATAGTGTTGTACTGTGCATTACCGATATGTGTAGGTTCCAGTTTGGTTATTTAAATAGAGCAATCCTGAATGAAACCCAGTATGCTGCTGAATATAAAGAGCAATGAAGATCAAACATGTTTTATTGAAGAAATTTCATGCCAAAATTGTTAGTTGTGTTGATGATGGGAACTCAGTAGTTAGATATATATGCATATTATCAAAATAAAGTAATATACGTGAAGTGAAGTTAATTCGGCATTTACATTTCATGCCATGCGTTTTCAGTCGTATTGGATAATCCGATGTTATTAAGTGAACAGAATTTCTTTAATTTATTAGCTTGATGGAAAATCAAGTGAAAATGAAAATATAACTTCAAACGTACAAAATATATACTGAAATTTGACTTGACATGACATATACTTTTAAATTATTAAATTGTATGTGTCGCAGTCGTACCTTTTTTGGTCAGCTTTAGTAATAAAATCGACTGGCTTCTTTGGGCTATATTTGAAAAGTCCTACATATAATATGTTATTGCAGTTGTTCACGTACAAGAGAAAAACTTATTTACACTTTAATATTCGCTAAAGCTGTAAATGCGATTCGCAATTCAGACACTTGATGCGGATGCTGTCTGGACATGATTCGTTTCGCATCTGTATGAGCCTGGTGCGCAGTGCAATATGTTGTGCAAGAAGACTATTTATTTAAATGATACGATATCGTGCTTCAAAGTAATATATACCAATTCAAATTTTTTCTTTGATCCTCTTTTCCAGAACACCAAAACGAAGCAAGTTTGTGGTTGTTAAACGATAGAATGGAAGTAGAATAATCGATTTATCTATCCGCTTATCCCTGGCGGGAAGCTGTTTTAGTATATAGTAGACACTCACGTCAGACGAAAAGGGCTTGCTTTTTACTACCACTTGGATGATAGTCTTGAATGGATTACCATACCACAAAATGTAAGTTTCGTAAGCCTAGAAGGATGAATTAAATAGTCTTAACGCTATCACAAGAGACCGCAGGCTGTGCTAGCAATTAATACCGGAAACTTGTCTTAATTTTGTCTATTTTATTATAAAAAACAAAGAGGGATTTTGCACTCTATGACCTAGAAAAATGCCCCCTGAAGTGAAAATTAGAAGCAAATTTTGCTTCCTTAGAACATTGCGTGCGTAAAGTTTGATCTTGATAGGAATGAACGGACGCTAGTCGGCAGACTGCACGGACATATTTATAGACAGTATATTATTATACAGCAGTCCTTACTAAAGTAGATTCAGATAGTAAGAAATTTGTGGACTAGCACTACTAGCAGCAATTGAAGAGTTACCTGATATTTGCCACACAGGATATTTGCAAACTCCAGGACATTACATTTGATCCAACTTTTAAGTAGTACATAATATATTCTATGTAAACTGTTGCGGCCAAGATGAGAAAATAACAACGCCCAACGAAAATTACTGTTTTCCCGAACATCACACATTTGGTTTGGAATTGACTTCTAAGTTTTGACTGATGTGAAGGTAAAAATGTAGCTGTGGTAAGTTTAATAAGATAGAAACGGTAGTAAGATTTATAGTAGAAATGGCTGTAAAGTTATGTATGTATGTATGTGTTATTTAATGTTATGATAGAATTAAAACAAGAAACGTTTTAGAGGAGACCAGACCACCATTGCATCATCCCCCAATGAGCACTCTGGGAGATTTATTAACAAACGATGTATATCTAACAATCAAGCTAAAAGTGAGCCTTTATGCACTTTTCATACATTTCATTTCTGTCATTTTCCCTGAATAGCTAAAAGTGATGGCGTAGAAAACTACAAAAACTTAGGGAGAGAAAGCGAGAGCAATGTACTCAAAAGTGGTGGCAGCAGTGAACATTGAATATTATTACCAAATTTCAGGAAGGAAATCAGGTTAGTAAGTCGAATGTCCTGTGAATAGGGCATTGTATGGAACAAATGAAGGAGAATTTGGGTGTACACTTTTCAGTTTACCTGCCATGTTACCGTATGAATAGCTTCTGGTGTTTTTACTGCTAGTGGTCTTTATATATGTGTTTGGATGAGTCTAAATGGATTGTCGGTTATTTGGGTTGATATCCAAAACATTTCCTACCTCTAAACTATAGATCTCCATAATGTATACACGCTAGGTTGACTGCCTAGAAAAAGGAAAATTTGGAGTAACGAGGTGGAACACAACGGGAACATCTAACTAAACATTGTATGTGGTATATGATGATGGTGATAGTGGGGTCTCTCTACTCTCTTATTTGCTTCAGGGAGCAAATGTGTGTGAAGCTCCATGTTATGTTCTTCACTACTTCACTTCAGAATCTCAATGCCTTTAGAAAAGAAATGTTGTTGTATTTCACAATACATTACTTGACTTTATTCTCACGAAACTTTACCCTGAAGGCTAGTCTTTATCCGCAGAGATCACTTATATAACAGGAAGCAAATAACTACTAAAACGAGAAAAAGTCACCTAATAAGTGGAAGAAAGATAGAAAAAGTATATCTACCTGCCAACACTGACAACTGTCAGGTCCCTCAAGGAAACGTTCGAAGAGAGAGAAAAGAAGATGAGCTTGTTCCAAATACATACGAAAATAACAAGTAAAAGGAGAAGAGAGAAAGTCGTTTTACCTATCTCTTTTTTTTCTCTGTTCCACTTTCCCTCACAGCAAATAATATGGCGGAAACATGATCATCGCCATCATCATAATGGCAAGTTTCACTTTCATGTCATTCCCTAAACCTGTTAAACAATGACATTAATGGGCAAGTATTTCTTCCTATACGAAGTAAAACGAAAGAGGATAATGGTATGATTAAAGATAAGCGGTGTGGTTTTGGGCTGTGCTGTATATGTAGGGTGGGCGTTTGAAGCGGCTTATCTAAACTTCACCCTTTTTTGAAAGGACCACCACACCAAGCGCTTTGAACGATATCATTGTATTTTGTTACAAGTCTAATACCATACCACAAGCTCTGTAGAAAATTGTATGTATTAGTAATGTTATTGTGTTTGAAAAACCAAACCACCCACAAAGCAGGTGGGTGTTTTGTGCTGAAGGAAAGGTATACATATTTTATGTTTCTTTTTTGTTCTCTTTTCCTCGATTGCTTCTTTTGGCACTATTAAACTTTTCTTTTGAGTTGTCAGTATTACCATTAAATCCATATCAGAAACAGATGTTTCTTGCTCTACTCTTTTTCTCTCTTTATATATGTGTCTAATCCATCTATGTGCTCCCGTCCTCGTCTCTTGTGAGTTGTTCGTTATGTGTCCAATTAATTCTACCTTGTCTTCAAAGTAGTTTTCAACTTCTTTTCCATTCATGATGATTACTTTCAGCAAGAATGGTTTAACAAGAAATCCTCATAATATTTAAGACAAGCTACTACGTACCATTTCCAAACTCTACCGACATGAAGAAAGAACTGAGGACAGATGATACTAATCTGTCACTAACTGAAAGATACGTAGTTTCCAACCACTCGTGGGGTTTTGTGGCATTCAACAAAAAACTTTCGTTCTTATTCGACGATGCATTGTACCGTGTACTATGGGTTTGTTGGCGGAATATGAAAAAAAACGATAAATTTTGTATTGTCCTCTTTTAACTGGCGATACAACTTTTTTGTTATTTTTACTTTGGTCTCTTTATGTGTCATAACTTGGTTTTTCAGTTCCATGTTACAAATGAGAATCACCGACATGTCTAAAATTTATAGTCCGTAAAAGGGCAAGGGTTTCATTGTCTTTCACTGTGTCAGACTTGTTATTATGGAAGGTACGGAAGCGTGTATAAAGTTGATGGGGGAATATACTTGACAACAATTTAGAGAAAATACAAAGTCACTTTTTGTACGATGGAGAAGAAGAAGAACCTTGTGAAAGTTACTTACTTTCGGATAAAAGAGGCAAGTCATTCGAAAGTCTTGTGCGGTGATGTACTATATAATGTCAACATGCCCAAGCACTTCTCTCTTCAAATCTATGTTAAACTTTTTTTACACAAAGTCCGTCATCAATAATTTTCAAAAGAATAAGCCATCAGTCCTCAGTTTTCTCATTTGTTATATAGTTCAGTTCTTACATATACACAAACATTTGAGCTAACACAATCTTGCATCCTTGAACAAAATTATTTAATACATTCACAATTTCTGACAGATATTAAGAAAAAGAGTGCATGCCACGTCCGTTTTTTGGTTTTTATTCTATATAATTATCCACAAACTCCGGGCGGACAAAGAAAACTGAGAAAAGAAGCTGAAGAATTTTTTACTTGAGGAGAGGCTGTAAGAGTTCCTTTCTGTGATACATGATGAAAAAAAGTTTACATCACATAACACCACTCGCGCTCCACCAACCACCAACACCATTTGCAAATAGTTTCTTGACTGGAAAACAAAAGCGTTTCATGACATTTTATGACAACATGCTTAAATAAACAATAGCTGAATTTAAATTATTACACTTGCTAAATCCGTACGGACATTACGACACTAGAGACAAAAGGAAAGGCAGTAAGCAGCAGCAGCATCATGTATAGCAACAGCGGTAGCGCGACGACGACAGAAAATGGCGTATGTGAAAAGTTCTCTTGCTTGTTTAAATATTTATGCTTTCACGAAGAAAAGCGGTGAAAAGAAAGGACTTATGGAAAACCGTACACAACCATGTGAATGAACGTGTAAAAAGCAATCTCCCACAATAATAATAATAATCATAGTAATAATAATTTTCATGCACCACTGAGCACTTGCATTTTATGTTCCAGACGTTGTCCCACTATGTATCCGCCTCCGCATCTATGCTTTTTCGTAAATGCAACATTTTTGTTTCCCCCAACTTCTCTTTCACTTTCTCAATCTTGCATCATCTTGAGTGATTTTCACCACTTTCTGTTTAGCCTTTTACAACTTTAGTTGCTCAACGAACATATGTACTATTTTGTAAAGTACAAAAAATATTATCTCTCTCTCAATATTGTATACATGAGCGGATTCTTTTATATATTTTCTGTATACGCTTGGTCGCGTTTTCATCCTTTTTATTTAATTCAGGGTGTCAACTCGTTGTCGTTGTTTTTGTTGTGCTGTGCTGTATGTCGGCCACCACCACTGCGAGAAGAGAAACGGAGGAACGAGCATTCAGCATCGCTCAAGTATTCCTTCGCTTCTCTGTAACAAATTTCAATCTTCTGTATTCACTCATTCATTTCATAAAAAATTCAAAGCAGCCGCCATGGACGGATTACATTCGAATAATTTCTACATTAGCGTCACTCAGCTAAGGGACGTGCGCCATCACTAGTTTTCCTTCCACCTCTCTCGCATGGTACAATGATACCAACACTGACACTGCATATTTGCATAAGAAGATGTTATTCAAGGAAAATGACGATGAGAATAGATGCATATAGTTCAAGCAAGGAGGGGAAAGTGGAGCAAACATCATCATTTAGCTGAGAGCAGTTAGACACAAAAACGGGATGTACGATACGATGGTATGGTATGTACTGCATATTTCATCAGTGCACGACGGCATGCGTTGTAAAAGTGCTATGCGCATTCCACATAATTTATACGTATGACTGTTTCACATGCAACGTTTATAAAACTTGTGGTTGGCCAAGATGGGTACTTCTCATTCTCATAATATTGAATTAAAATACCTTCAAATTTCTGAGAAACTCAGCAATGCTGACGCTATCGTTAAGGTCTTCAAATAGCCACAAATCATAAGTATTTTGTTATTCTGGAACAAGTGTCAAGCAACTTCTAAGTTGTACTGATGGAGAGCAAAATATCGGGGCAATATGAGTACGAAACGAACATATTTCATAACATCACTGGTAATATGAAACCCATAGCTTTTTGATATTACATAAACGTTTTCCTTTTTTCATTTCAAAAACTTTATTTTCTTTTATTTCTAAAGAAAATGTTTTGTGTGGGTGGCATCACAGCAAATAATTTATTCATCTTGTCGGCTTGTATTCTACAAAAGCACAGAAATATATCTGGTAGCCTGCAATTTTATTCATCGGTTTCTCTTTCTTCAACCAATCTTATTTTACTCTTTTCTGGAAAAAATCATTCACTCAGTCCTTCCTCTCGTTCTCCTCCAGCCAAACATCCTGGCATTAATCTGGTTGAAAAGACAGCAAATGAGCTGGAAATGTTTTCCTGGATTCGTTTCCACTGCAACATTTCCTATCATACAATTCTCACCAAGAAAGTACCTACCTAGTAGTCAAGAAAAATGTTACAGCGAATATATTAATACAAGCATATGGGTGTACGCAATCAAAGCCGCATGCACATATTTGCAAACTTAGTTCTGGTAATAGTCAAGAAAACAATAAAATATATAAAATATAATGGCTGTAAACCTAGCAGCCACAAACCAGTTAAGCACATCTTAGCCCGCTGAGAATTTATTTTCGTGAATTATACTACTAGTAATACATATGCTTTCTTCAGAATCGTTTCAATAATGTGAAGCTACCTATTCAGATATAGTGTTTGTACATAATACATACTTCATTTGTATTATGCATGAGTCCAAGACAAAAATCCTTTACTCAGCATAAATCTCTGTTTTTTACTACTTCAAAATCATAAAATTTCAATAGGACTATATAATATTTAATATTATGAAAATAAGCATTAGGAGTCTGGAATGAATAGAAGAATAAAACCCGTCTGTGTACCTAGTAAGGTACGTACATATATACGACAGTCTGCTGCATTATATTATCAGCCTTATATTATGTGTCGCAGAATTGCTCAATCGGAAAGCAGTAAAAACTCCAAAAACCGGCACACACAAGTTTGTCCTGAATCAAACATGTGTTGAGATGATAGAGGGAAAAGGGAGTCAAATAATTTGTTTTTTATTGTGCAGACCGTTCACAGACACCTCCGTTATGTAGTGTTTATTGTAGAAAAAAGTCGATCCAGTTGCCGTCTTCTTCGAAAAGAATAATAAAATACGTGGCACATGCACAATAGCACGCAGATAAAGGATAAGACTTGACCATAAATCACGAGAAATTATGACCTATCACGTTTTGTTGTTGTGCCAAGCAAAAAAAGGTGTAAATACTACCAACCGAAGCTTTGTTATGATGGCTTGGCTTTCATTTCTTCCTTCTGAATTATTAAAATATGCATGGTATAAAAAACAGCATGGCAAATCACAAAACATAAAAAAATACACAGCACCTGTTTCATATTAATGTTGTGTGGGTATTATAAGTTGTGAAAGTTGATCTAGTAGTGACTGTGCGTGAGTTAATAATTACATAGGTTTATTGATGAATGCTCTTACTTTGTTATGTACAAGTATTCT
>JAQFZH010000676.1:0-28874 GCA_034695485.1 Entomobrya nivalis | reverse complement strand
GCAACAGAACCTAGGGCTAGCATTGTTGTAATAAGTAACCAAATAGCAATCCCCACCAAAATAAGGACTCCATCAGAAGTTTTATTAGAATTGTTTTCTGCTCCCACTAATAAATCTTCTGATATATCATCAGCCAAGTGGCTGTAGTAGTACAAATACAATGCTAAAGCTAATTGAAAGAATTGTCCTGCGTAATATGTTCCGCACCATGTCCAACTGTTATACGTTTTTGTAGATACAAACTTGTTATTAGTTGAATCCCAGTAGTATCCAACCGAAGCTGTAGACAAGACCACAAGGCGATTTAGCCTGGCAGTTATTGCGTTTTTCATACGTTCAGTCAGCATTGTTATTTTGAATTATCAAAATACTTTAATTAAATAAAATTTAAAAACTCCCTGGCACGAAATTTGCACTGCAAAATGTTACTCGATAACATTGCGAATGCTAACGAGACATATAAAAATATCTCTAAATAAATTTCTTCAGCCAGGAAATAGATTTAGCTTCTGGCGCCATGAAATAAATTTCAAAACAACACGTGGTCTAATCGATTGTATTATCTGAGGATATTATATAATTTAGAAAAATATAATAAGCTTTCTTTTTGGAAAGTATATGTAGAGTTTATACATTTCAAAAGGATAAAATAAATTGATTAAATATATTGTGTAACTGTGTGTATACTAGTGTATATACTAGTGTGTCTGTGACATTTATGTTACTTTATGTTGTTGTATGCTGTTTTATAAGGTTAACGAGACAAATGTAGACGCTAACTTATTCATACACACGAGCTTAGAATATGAACTGTTTTTGAGCACGTTTTCAAATTATACCAGGAAAAGTACAATTTTTTGATTCTAGATTTGGCAATAGTCAAAAATATATCCTTCCGAGAAAATGAGTGTGCAAGCAAATGAAAGTTAACCTGTTCAGGATAATACGACAACAAAACTGGGATTCGATGATGGTAAATTTGTTTTGATGGAAAAAGGAATGAGTGATCCCCACACACAATAGTGACATACTTGTGGTAGAGTTTGATCAAGATATTTGATACGTTTGCTTCTCATCAACTCTTGCTGAACGATGTTTAATGTTTAAACTGATATATCTTCGTAAAATATACCTTAAAAATTCAAATGATATCGTAAACGTTTTCGTATCAAGATTTAATACACAACACCGACAAATATATTGTTAAGAATACATTTGGATATTAAGCGTTTGAGATTTTTTAAACTAACATAAAAATTAACTGGGAGTACTTAAAAAGGGAGTGATTCCGTAATCAACTAACTTTCGTAAAATCTAAATGCGGTTAATTGCGTGAGTGTAAATACATTTCTTATATAAAATCAAATAAAAATGTTCATGTAAAAATGAATGGTGCTATGAGTCAAAGTATTGATCATCTAAATTTATTTTAGAGCACAAAAAAAGTCTAATTAAATAAACTTGTCAAGGAAATGTGAAATCAATTCAACTCCTTATAAACCCATTTTAATTTCAAATGAGTTTTTCTATTACACTGATAATCTGAAAATATGATTCTAATTTGTAAGTCTTGAGCTAGATGCTTTTATAACATGATGCTAAATCAAACAATTGAAAATAATAGATCAATGGTGTGAGCGTTTTTCAAAGCGGAAGAAAAATGTGTCACTAGTAGTTTACTGAAGCGTTTGGGTAATTTTTACATTTTGAGTGGGAATTCCCAGAATATGTAGTTTGATACTTTAAAGATTTGGTATACAACTTGAAATACGGAAATATAGGAATGCACTATCATAGAAACGAATAAAAACTATAATCAATAAAGTTTAACTAATTTTGTAAAGTGCACATACATAAACTCCAATGTGTAAAAGGTTTGTTCCAAAGTGCCTATATTGCGTAAGCAGTCACGAAATAACTTTTAGGATGAAACATATTTATACAAACTCTCGCTTTGATCTTGCGTTGTCTTCATCAAATGGGTGATATTAAGTGGTATGTCGTTTCATGTAACGGGTACATATGTATATATTCTCAAAGCAAGTTTTATGCTTGCTTCCGATGACCACATATAATCAACTAGTGAGCTTTTCTAGTGTAGTTTTCCATGAATGCTTATGTATGCTCTAAAGAACATCTTTGTACTGTACGAACAAGTAAATCATTTTCACTAGTGTCGTTTATCAGCTTCATTGCTTGATTCATAACTGGGGAGGGGATACAATCCATTATCTCCGAATATATGTCTTTTAAACATCACGTTTCTCAATAATTCTTACATTTAGTATTTTATACCCCAATATGGGTATTCTTACACGTTAGACCTGTCTTTAGACTACTCTTGCACTATCTGATTCATACTAAGCAGAAAATTCAATCTTATGCATAAAAGCATGTATTAAGGCAGGTTATGCAATGTAATATATAGTTGATGTTTTGACACTATAAATAAATCGTATATACAACGTACACAGTAGCCCGGTAATGCTTAGTTATTAGTGAGCAAACAACATATGTGTTTGTTTTAGAGAAAGACAATATTGTAAACGTATTTGGATTTAACAGTACCAAAATATTTGTTTTCTGAGTAATTATATAATTTTATAAACAATTCTAAAAATGGCTGAAGCCTACTTGGTAAAAGATGCATTGTTTACTTTTGATCTTCCTGAGGAGGATTATGAAAAAGTTAGACGCATTTACCTTTTCAACATACAAAAACACTATAATTTCACACCGGTGGATAGTGGCAAGGAATTCGATGTTTCCCTGGCTTCAAAACTACTCAAAATATTTTCTGACAAAAAGTTGGAAAAAGAAAAGTAAGACAAATGCATGTTTCTATTTTAATTAATTTTAAAAATTGAAGTGTTTGAAACTGATATACATAAACGAAATTTTGTCCTTATCAGGAAAATACATCTAGTTTTAACCACTCACTCGACATGTTATGGTGAGTGGTATTACGCCATTTTTGGTCGGAGGTTTCTTGAGGTTGAACTCCGAAGTGCCTTTTTCCACAACCTACTAAAATCCCTTGGCGACCAAATGCAGTTAAGAGTCGAACTTCATAATCCTGACGTGGAACTGGCATCTACAGATCCTCCAAGTCCCACTATCACAGCAAGTAAGCGAACATTCGACTTAATATTGTGAAAAATAAGTGAGCAATTATTTAAGTTTTTAACTTGGTATATGTACCCACATTGTATAAAATTCCAGCGTTAAAATGGCACGATATAGGCAACCAAATTATTTATTCCGGGAATACGGACAAATTTCCACATCGTTGGGCCAAGTACTGGAATACATCACTTAAGATGAAGTTCTCTGTTCGAGTTTCCATAATCGTTTGTGGAAACCTTGTACTTAAGAGATCTAATGATTTAGGCGGCCTTCTGAAACAGAAACTTCATTTAGAGGATGAAAAGGAATTTATTCCCAAAAAACTGTTGGATGAAAAAATTGGAACAGATATTACAATCATGACTCCAAATGGGAGTAAAATTGAATGTCACAAAAGTTTTCTGATTGGTAAAATAATTATACAAAATTTATCATTTTTTATCGCTTTGCAAACTTATATAATGGTAGTTTCTAATTATACTAAATCTTAGCTCAAAGTTCAGTGTTTCAAGCAATGTTGACTGAAGGACGATACAAAGAAGGAGAATCTCAGGAGATTGAAATGGCCGACATGAGCGAACATGGAGTCAATGCCCTCTTAGCCTTTTTATACTACAGAGACCTTAAAGAACCTTCCAAGGATCCGAAAGTAGCATTTGAACTTATTCAAGCTGCAAACAAATACGATATAAGCAGCCTGGAGAAAGCTACCACAGCTCTAATCTTGCAGAAGCCAATCGAATGGTTTGACATTTCAACGACCATTCAACTGTTCTTTTTTTCAAAGAACATACAACAACTTGTTGGGGTAAAACTAAAGGCTTTGCTGATTTTGAAATCGTAAGTGTTTTTTAAATTTCTATAGATATTAATATTTACCTTTATATAAATAGCTGTGAAATATACATGTGTTTTCATTTCGTTTCTAGTAAAATTGCCGAGCTAACTGCTTCCAATGAGTACCAACAGCTTTTCGAAGATGTCGATGATGTTAAGCGTGTAGCTGCGAGAGAGTTATCTACTGCTCTTTTAAATATAGAGACAATTTTGACTTCTACAAAAAATTTGAGAATATGTAAATTAGAAATTGTACATATAATCTGCAGTAAAAAGCCTAAAATACAATTGCATTGATCAAAATATTACTGATTTTTGTAACGTATCATAAGAATTGTATTCGACCAACTGCATTTAAAAAACATTTTAAAGTTGATTAAGTCATGAAAGCCTCAGATATTGTGATTGAAATTTAAAAATATCACTATTTGACTTTTTTCATTGAATCATTACTTGAAATAAAATACGCCTCAAATAAATATTCCCACGTAACACTCTGAATAATATATTCATACAACTGTTTGATTCATATGTATTAACTGGTCACTTTTATACTTGTATATATTTTTCACAATGCTTAGTAGTGAATACACAGATGAGCTAAGTCTACTATTGCACCTTGCATTTGGTCGACATCAAGCAGAATATATACAAGCATGTCATGCATAAAAGAACATATACGGCTCTTACTGCAACATGCAGTTGATGTTTGGTTTATAGTATACACATACTGGTGAACACTTGTTCAATTCGAGACTATTTATAAACCATTCACATAAAATACAAGGTATGACTCTAATATTTTATAGTGAGTGTACACGAAACATCTGTGCTCACTTTGAGAAGACACGATATTTCAAGTGTAATATTTTACTCCAATAACAAGTATTTCATTTTTGCATATTTAATTTTTGAGCTAGTATATCAAAATAACAATTATGCTCGCCGAGGCGTATTTAATTAAAGATGCACTGCTTACTTTCGACTTACCTGAGGCTAATCGGCAACTCATTAGATGCATAAATTTGTACAACTTAGAAAACCACTTTAGTCCAATGCCAGTAAATAATGGCAAAGGATCCGATATTTTGCTGGCTTCAAAAGTAAAGAAACTTATTTCTCAGGAAGTGCAACAATCGACAAAGTAGATCAAATGCATGTTTTAGTTTCAATTTTTTATAATTGAACTGTTTGACAGTGTTTGATAATTTGCTAAAACGTGATTTAACATATTGTAGAGTACTTCATCTTTGCTTAATCACTCGGTCAACGTATAGCCAGGACTATGACACTTATGCAGTTAATCTGGATTTTCTTGAGGTTGAACTCAGAAGTACCATTTTCCGAAACCTACTAATATCCCTTGGAGACCAAATGAAATTTAAAGTGGAACTTAAAAATCCTGCAGTAGAACTGGCATCTGTGAATCCTCCAAGTCCCGTAAGCACAGCATGTAAGCAAAAGATACAGTTTGAGTCGATGAATTGAATAAATGCAAAAAAGCATTTATTTTGATTTAAATGTTATAATGTTTGAAATAAGGCACATGTACATAATCATAATGCATACAATATTTCAGTATTGACTTGGAACGACCATATCGGGCATATACTTTATTCCGGGAACACAGACAAATTTCCGGAGCGTTGGGCCCAATACTGGAATACACTACTCACAATGAAATTCTCTGTACGAGTTTCCATAATTGTTTGTGGAAATCTTGTTCTTCATGAGACACCTTGTGATTTAGAAGACATGTTCAAAGATACTCTTCATTTGGAAGATGAAATGGAATGTATCCCCAAAAAACTATTGGAGGAAAAAATTGCAACAAATACTACAATCATTACTCCGGATGGAAGTAATGTTGAATGTCACGAAAGTTTTCTCATTGGTATATTTACTGTACAACATTTATCAATTGTTACCCGATTTTTAATTTGTCAAACTTCTATATTCTCTCTTATATTCATTTTATATATTCTTCATTTTAGCTCAAAGTGCAGTGTTTCAAACAATGTTGACCAAAGGAAGATACAAAGAAGGTCAATCTCATGAGATTGAAATTGTTGACATGAGCGAAAAGGGAGTTCATGCTCTCTTAGCCCTTTTATACTACACAGGCCTTGAAGAACCTTCCAAGGAACCAAAAGTAGCACTCGAACTTATTCGAGCGGCCAACAAGTACAATAGCTGCGACAGCTATAATAATGCAGAAATCAATGGACTGGTTTGACATTTCAAAGGCCATTCAAGTGTTCTTCTATTCAAAGAACGTTTAACAACTTGTTATGGTGAAATTAAAGAGTTTGCAGGTTTTAAAATCGTACGTATTTTGTAAATTCTGCAGAATTTAGTTTAAGCCTTTATAAAAAGTAGATGTGAAATATTCATTAATGTATTTTAACCCATTTCTAGTAAAATAACCGAGCTAACTGCTTCCAATGAGTACCAAAAGCTGTTCGAGGATGTCGATGATGCTAAGCGAGTAGCAGCAAGAGAGTTATCTGCTGCTCTTTTAACTATGTAATAATATTTATTTTAGTAAATAAATTCAAAATCGAACGCAAAATTGTATTGCTTAAAACATTACTATAATTAGTCTGACGTAGCAGAACCAACCAACATAATTTGTGAAGTAAACTCCTAAATCATCAGATGCTGTAAATTGAAAGATTACAGGTATCGCACTATTCATGAGTGTGCATTCGTATGTATATCGATAGCATCGGGATATTGTATTCAATCTAGACTGAATTTTGAAATTAAAGAAATTTGGTCAAATCCGAACGTCACAAACAATTATTCATCCGAGCAGCAAACTCGTGTGCGTAAATAGCTAGCCTAATATGCATATAGCTTATGTAACACGCATAGCTTATTTCGAAGTTGTGGCATATTCTAATACTTGTTTTTATGATTTAAAATCTACTGAAATAGTTTACATTTTAATGGAATTAGAATAAAGATTTGACCTTTAGACTTGTGGCGTTACTCAAACCTGACAAATTTTAGGGAACATGGGATGAGTGTCCTTATAAAAATGTTAATGAAATTATAATTGGGAAACTGGAGGTACACTGCTCGAAAGAATTTCTCCCTCAAGATTGAGAAATATATTTGAGTGAAATAAATACAACTTACTTGTAATTTTATTTGTACATATCATTTACTTTTGTAATAAATGCTGTAAAAAATTGTTTATGACTATTACTCTTTTCAAGCTTGCTATCTATAAAATAAATGTAATCACAACTTTTATATTTTGTCATTTGCTCGATCACATTACTTTAAATTTTTGTATGTGTGTTTTAATTGATATATTGATGATAAGATATCGTTTCATGTTAATGCTTATGTTTGTTTGAATTTGTAATTTCGCCAAGCAATATAAACGTATTTGCTTATCATATTTAGATTCACACGTACTAAATGTCTTTACGTAAATGATCTTTTGTTTTAATGGTTTAGTTATTAGTTTGAATATACTGATGATGGAAGTATTTACATGTTTTCTTAATAAAATTTACAAAATAAGCAAGCTGATTATAATTAATAACTTTTCAAATTGGGCAGAAGTTCATAAGACTATGAAAGTTAGTAATGGAAAATAAGATGTATTTAGTGATTGAAAATTAAAAACTTAAATAAATATATATAAAATATCTACGAGCAGAGCGTTATTGTGGCTCATTTTGTTTTTGAATTAAAGCAATACGGCCGAGTATTGAAATAGTTTAATTTATTTTTACAATACGCAAAAATAATTTTCAAGTAAACACAATCTAAAATCTATTCAAAATACTCACATTAGCTCATAAAACTTATTTCCTTTCAAATAATTTTCTTTGATATACTAATAAATAATATAACACGCAAACAGATTAAGCCACCTTAAATTTAATAATAAAACATCAGAAAGGTAGAGTTCACAAATATTATTTTTAATTAAATAGTTGTTTATTTTGCACAAGTGTTTTCAGTTCGACAGCCAGTAGAAGCTCAACTTTTACAGGAAAACCGGACATTATAGAACTGTTCAGTTAGTCAAATTTGTTAATAGAAACCAACTTTTAATAAAAGTCTAATCATCTAAAAATGGTATCTCGGAGCGCCTTTAGTCTAATAAAATTCATTTGCAACTGTACCAGCCAAAAGCTTAAACTTGTATCCGTATGTTTCAAGAATCAAAATTCGAAAACATTTGAAGCAAAGATATTTAAAATAGGCAAATCAGCAAAATGCTTTTGGTATACAACATTTCTTGTATCCCTTTACATATCTGTGGTAGAATTGAACCTAATCAGGAGAAGTAATGGGTTAGATTCCAAAAAACTACTTCAAGTTTTGTACCACGGTTTTCTACTGCTTGCAAAGTTTGCGACTTATACTAGTATTTACGCTTTCAATCTAAATTCACCAGAAATTGTGCATCTGCTCAACTGTTTATATAAAAAGGAATCATTAGTACTCTCAAATAAATTGGATAAAAAACAGTCAAAATCAAGTTTCTTCTCTGTGCTACTTTTAGTTTGCGCCGCTTCCTTATTCTTGTTTTTCCTCTTATTTTTGCCAAGTGTTGCTTTAATCTTACCGTGCCTTCATGAAACGGGGTATTCTGGTTATCATGCTGTTTCGTGTAGTGATAACTGGCTTAGGCTTTACTTATTCTTCACACAAATTTTATTTTTACTTCCGGTGACATCATTTGGTCCACTTCTTGCAACTGTGTGTCTAGTAACACTGAAAGTAATTTGGGAAACGTTGGAACAATTATGGTATTTATTTCATTAAATAATGTTTTTATATTTTAACTTAAAGTTTTAGAGAATAATTTTTATTTTATTTGAAGGTTTCTCACAAAATTCCTAAACAGCTTTAAAAAACAAGAGTTTGTAGAACAATGTGGAATGCTGTATCGCCGTGGACAAATTCTTGTAATTCTGAGCAATCAATGTTTCCAAGGTTATGTTTGGCCTGGTATTAATTTCTATGTGGCAATTGGATTAATTTATGTTCGATATACCCTCCTTGTATTTGGAAGCCATTTGCCGCTTTCTGGTATTACACTATTTGGTTTGTTTTTTGTTTCTATAAGCTTTCTTTGTTGTGCAATGTTGGCGATGGGAAATAAATCGAGAATAGTTGCAACTAAAATTTTGTTCAATGTTAAAATATGGAGTTCTAGTGCGTGGACCCGGAAGTTTTTAAAAAGTTGTCCAATAATTGCTATCAGTGTTGGTGAGTTCCATAAAATGGACAGTCAACGCGTCCCTGCTTTTATTAGATTCGTAATGCAGCGAACATTTCTGTTAGTGTTGAAAACAAAAATTGGGTTTGAGAAGAGATAATAATTTGGAAATCGCATCATAATCTTTTTTGTATTATTTTTTAAAGCAAATTGTATTAAGTAACTAGTATAATTTTATAACCCAACAGGATTGTTATTAAAAATGTTATTGCTTGCAATTAATTTGGTTTTAGAATCAACAAGAATACGAAGAGTGTGTGATCATAATAAAGCCATATAGCGAATATAACATTACGGTTATCTTGTTTTGAAATATTACGTCATTAAAAGGAATGCCCAAATGTTGAAAAATAAATTGAATTAGTTTGGTGTTGAAGAAAATTAAGCCTCTTATATAACATGACACATAAACATACCTAGAACCTCTCTGTGCTAAATTTCAAAGCATCGGTAAATATTTTTCCATCCCAGGTCAAACATGGGCGTTATAGTTGTTCAAAATAAAATATGCCTTATATTAAAATCAAACGTCGCAATAATATTTTCGTCCAACTATCAATACTATAAATTAGTTGCTTGTAAGAAAAAGTACCAAGAATTATAGAAACTTTACATGGGATTTGAATGCATGGGCATTTAGCATAGAATTTAGCATAGGAATTTAACATTAAGGAACTAGGGAGTGGTAACTGGCAAATAAAATATCACAAATAACATGAAGTTGAGAAAATATACATATATTATTTTAAGTTATTTACACTCAAAATCTCTGTACTTTTTCAAAAGATATGCCTGTTTACGTTAATCTTGCAAGCAACAAACTCATAAACATCTGCTTGTGCTTAGATTATATTCTAATATATTTCAAAAACAAAACATTTATTTCCCCATTTTTGGTTTAGCATAATAGAATTCTAACGTAAACAACGATTTTTACGAGAACCAAATAATTTAAATGAAATGGCCATGTCAAACTTATCTGAAATCTATATAATTTATTGAATTAAAACCTCATCTTCATTTAATATTAACATTTGTAGTAAGCGAATAAACTAAAATTTGTACATAATACTCGATTATTAAAATATTTAATAACAGAACTAAAGCTGCGTGGGAGTACTTTGTCAATCAATGCGGATATAAACTTATTGACAAAAATGTTATTTTCAGTTTGGCGTCGAGTAAAAACATCAAAACACTTTATTACTGGCACACATAGTGTAAAAAATATATTTAATGTTAAGCAACGTGTAAAATTTCACTCTTGGCTTACAACATGGTTTCCAGGAACATTTTCAGTTTAATAACACTTCTCTGCAACTGGAACAGTGAAAAGTTAAAACTTGTACCAATACATTTCCCGAAAAGTAATCCAGAAAATTTTCAAGCGAAGCCTTTTAAAATACGAACTCTACTCAAATGCTTTTGGTGTACACTATTATTTGTATCTCTTACCATAACCTTATTTGATTTATACTTAAGCGTTAGAACTAGTAGAAGTCTGGATTTCATAAAACTACGTAAGGTTTTATACCACGGTTTTCTACTACTAACACAACTTTTATTTTTGCTTCCGTTAACCGCATTCACTCCCATATTTTCCACTGTGTGTCTTGTAACACTAAAAGTGATATGGAATTCATTGGATAACTTGTGGTATTTATTTGTAAATTAATAAGTATTTGAATAAATCAATTAAAAAATTTACATAACTTTTTCTTGTTTCGTTTAAAGTTTCGTCTCAAAATATGTGAAAAATTTCGAGAGAGCAGAGTTTATTGAACAATGTGGAGTGCTGTACCGTCAAGAACAAATACTTGTTATTCTGAGTAATGAATCCTTCCAAGCTTACATTTGGCCGGCTAATCAATTTTACGGTGGTATAGGACTAATTTCTATGCTGTATACTTTACTGGTCTTTGGAAGAGAATTTCCGTTTTTTGGGATTGTACTACTAAGTTTGTTTTTTATTTCAATAAGTTGCATTTGTTGTGCAACATTGGGCATGGGAAATACATTAAGAAGGGTTTCAGGGAAGATTTTGTCAAATTTAAAAATTTGGCGGGGAAACCGGTGGAGTGGGAAGTTTTTAAAAAGCTGTCCCACAATTGCTATTAGGGTGGGTGAGTTTCATAAAATGGACAGTGGTCGAGTTCCCGCTTTTATAAGATTCATAATTCAGCGAACATTTTTTCTAGTGTTAAAAACCAGATTAGGTATGACACATGATAACACTGTGGAATAACTATAATGATCATAATTTCGCGTATAGTATATTTAACTTTGTTTGCAACAATTATTAAACATGCTCATTGAAAGTGAACAAGTCTTCAACTTTAGTTCAATTTTTCATGTTTCTTTAGTTGTTTTGCTACGTGTTTAATAAAATGTAAAACTAATTTGGTTTTAGTATAAAATTAATGTTGTGAACAAATATTTTCATTAAATTTAATTAACAAAAACACAAGTCGTCGTTCTAAAATGGACGAGTGTATTGGTTTGAAGAAGCCTAGTCAAATATGCAAAATAAATCAAATATCTTTGATTGTGTTTGAAAACGCCTCGAACAAACATGTTCTGACTAATACTTTTCTGATGTCTGTCTCCAACTTGTGTTGTTTGTCAAACTGAAAAAAACTTCAATTTACTCTAGCTTTTATAATTATGATAAGAGTGTGAGGTAAATGACGGAAATTAAAAGAAAAAAAATTGTCAAGATTTCTGACATCGGAAAACACGTTTTATTAAGCATTTAAGTAAATACTACTACATGAGAGACTATGATGATGCAAAGTTACGGAAATCAAAATGTTCCATGAATCCGGATACTACAGGAAAGTGCCATCATTATACTATCATGTTGCATGTTTGCTGCAATGTGCGATTTAAGGCTATAAAAATGTATGCTTCGTATGATTTTGGCATTTGTCAAAACAATGCAATGCTTGATATGATTGATATTAAATAGACCTATATATATCTAGAACAATTAGTGCAACTGGTACAAACCCAAACAAAACTAAGTGAGCGATACCAAAACTAACTGACTTGTCTTGAAATACATAGTAATGACTGATACAATAAAAATATTTTTTATGGGTATTATACTGGTTTTGAGGGACAATTTGAAAACATACACTAGCTCTGATCATTAAATCATCACTTCAAATAATATACGTCTCAAATAAAAATTTACATACATACATTGTCGATAACAGTTTCCTAAAACTGTTTGGTTCATATGTAATAAGTAATAACTATTATTTTTATACATTGATACATTTTTTTACAAGACTAGATAGGGAATACACACATACATGGGTTGTGTCTGAGGCTGCTAATGCATCTTGCATCTGATCTTCACTAAAAGAATTTTCAAGCATGTCATGCATAAAATATTACTATATGCGGCCTGTAGTGATACGTGTAGTTCATGTTTGGTTTGTGCACATAGTAGTGACTGGTCACACACACACTTCGGGACCAATAGTAAACTATGCACTTAAAATACAACGTAGAACGCAAATATTTTGTAGTATGTATAAAGTAAATAAAACATCTGTACTCATTTTTACGACGAGACACATTTTTCAAGTCATTTCATTTTACTCCCCCCAACTAATATTTTCCGTTTGGTATAAATAATTTGCGAGTTAATTTACAAAATAACAATCATGCCGGCTGAAGCATATTTGATGAAAGACGCACTGATTACTTTCGACTTACCTGAGGCTAATCTGCAACGTATTAGATCCATAATTTTATCGGACATACAGAACCACTATAGTTTAATGCCGGTAAATAATGGCAAAGGATCTGATGTTTCGCTGGATTCAAAGGTTCAGAAAATCTTTTCTGACGAAAAAGAAGAAACGACAAAGTAAGTCAAACGCATACTTCTATTTTTTATTTTTGGGATTGATCTGTTTGAAAGATTTTATGTATGTGATTTAACATATCGTAGGAGACTCCATCTTTACTTAACTACTCGATCGACACTTGATGACCAATATCAGACGTATACAGTCAATTTAGATTATCTTGTGGTTGAACTCAGAAGTGCCATTTTCCGAAACCTACTAGTATCCCTTGGGGACCAAATGAAATTAAAGCTGGAACTTAAAAATCCGGAGGTAGAACTGGCATCTGTGAATCCTCCAAGTCCCATATGCACAGCAAGTAAGTACCAATATTCGTTTGATTTCAGAAAAGAGTGTTTGTTTATGAATATTTTGTTTGTTTCTAATCTGGAATAAGGGAATAATCAAAATGAATAAAATATTACAGTAATGAAATGGCAACCGCAAAACGGGCAAATCATGTATATTGGTAGCACGGACAAATTTCCGGAGCGTTGGGCCCAACACTGGAATACACCACTAAAGATGAAGTTCTCTGTACAAGTTTCCATAATAGTTTGTGGAAATCTTGTTCTTCAAACACCTCATGATTTAGATGGCATGCTAAAAGATGCACTTCATTTGGAGGATGACAAGGAATTTATTCCTAAAAAACTATTGGAGGAAAAAATTGCAACAGATACTACAATCATAACTCCAGATGGAAGTAAGGTCGAATGTCACAAAAGTTTTCTCATTGGTAAGGTTACTGTACTTGTAATTTGATATTTGTAATTTTTTAGCAATTGTTACCCGGTTCGCAAATTTCTTTATTTTTACGAACTTATAGTTTCTATATATCTTTAAATTGTAGCTCAAAGTGCAGTATTTCAAACAATGCTAACCGAAGGAAGATACAAAGAGGGAGAATCTCAGGAGATTGAAATGGCTGACATAACCGAAAACGGAGTGAAGGCCCTCTTGGCCTTTTTATACTACAAGGGGCTTGATGAACCCTCCAGGGACTCCCAAATGGCCCTTGAACTTCTTCGAGCTGCCAACAAGTACGATATTAGCAGTTTGGAGAAAGCTACGACAGCTATAATAATGCAGAAGCCAATCGAATGGTTTGATATTTCAACGACCATCCAATTGTTCTTCTTTTCAAAGAACGTTGAACAACTTGATGTGGTGAAACTAAAGTGTTTGCAGATTTTGAAATCGTAAATTTTGGGTTAAATTTATTACAAGAAATTTATTTTTACAGGAAAAAATTAGAGGTTAAAAATATAACTGTGAACTTTAATTTTTTTTAGTAAAAGTGCCGAGCTAACAGCTTCCGATGATTACAAGAAGCTTTTCGAGGATGTCAATGATGCCAACCGTGTAGCAGCGAGAGAGTTATCAACTGCACTTATCAATATGTAGAAAGCATTCATTCTACAATTCAATAGCTCTTAATTTACACACAATTTAATAAATCATTTTGTAAGATAATTAAGTAAGAAATTGATAGTTAAATTTTATGGGTATACAATTAATTTACTTTCTACTTATCTAATTAATAAAATAAATTTACTAATCCATTTATTTTTTGCACCCGTTATTTCGTGAGATCTGCTCTACCTGTGCCCTTTTTTATAATTCATTTCACGCAATTCGCACTGCCAACATTACAGGTGCACATGACAGATAGCTGATATAAAAGTGAATAAAAAACAAAATCAGCTGAGCTGAGCTTTGCTGTTTGGAATCTCTCCGTTTGTTTTTTATCGTCATTGGACACATTTGAGTTGATTTAAAAAAATAGTTTTAATATTAAACTACCTAACTATTTGGAGTAATTAAATATTTGCTGCATTTAGTTAGAATGGCAACACCGAAATCCTGTATTTTGTGTCACATCCCAATTTCGCCAGCGGGTTATCATGGGAACACCAGTGCTGATCGAAATGGACTGAATCCCGAGTTGTCAGTGAAGTCAAACTCCAGTTTTAAAAGTGCACAAGGCTTGGAAGAAGATAAGAAGAACGAAGATATCCAGCTTATCAACAGCTTTTACAGAGGAATACAGATCAAAGGATTTACTGGAGGTAAAGTGGACAGATTCCTGAATGGGGATGGAGATCATGGCCATGACAAGTTGTCAATTTGTGAAGCCTGTCGACCTGTACTCACATCAACAATGGAAAGAAAAGCAGTGCTGGATAAAGTAGAAGAAAATGTGAGGAAAATGCAGCTGGAACTGTTAAGAGAACTGAATAAATTAAAGCATCTAGTTCACCAGTTTCATGATGACATGAAAGGGGTCAAGGGAAGGATTGGGAGTCGAACTCAAAGTCAATACACATCTGGGTCACCTAGGAACAGCTGTGAAGCTGACTTGTTTGGAAGGATGATCAGACATGGTTATCTTGATTAACTATATAAAATTATATTTTAATAATTTTAGAAGCATTTGAAAAGTATGTAATTTCTTTCCTTTTTCTGCAGTCGTTCAGGATTTGAGCTCTTGTCAAGTTAACCGGCTTCAGAATCCAGAGGATCCTCGCCAGGTTGAGTTGGTTAGCCCAATCTCAAAAGACATTGTGAAGCCATCGTCTCCAGCCGTAGTTCCGATGAATGAAGAAGATGCTCCTAGAAATCAAAACCAGGGAGACCAAGAAGTTTCAGGCGACAGTGATCCCGATTACGATGCCAAATCCTCCAAAGTTCAGAAATCGCCTGAAACCGCCTCCACCTCAAAAAATTCAAGAATCCGGAAACTAGATTCTAATGACATCCGCTCCTCCTCTAACATCCTCCCGTGTAAAGCCTACGTAATCAACCAAGTACTCCTTCGAAAAGAACGGATCCTCTCAGGCCAGCCATTACCTAGGAAACCAGGCGAAACAACGGATGTCGAAGATCCCCGGGATGCGTACTACATTGATTATGATTCCACCATCGACTCCTTTTCCATTGACCGTATTCCCATCACTTTAAAAATAACCAGCCAAAAAGCATTTATTTTTAATTGTTCACAATGTCCATTTCGCACCGGACAAACGAAAGCGAAGGAGAAAGTTAGTCCCCTTTCGGAAATTTTGGATCATGTTCTCCGTCTCCATCGCCAAGTATTTCGATGCAACTTCTGCGCCAGAATTTGTAGTAGTTTTACAAGATACCGGAAACATGTGATGGGTCACCAGATGAAATATACTTGTGACATTTGTGGAAAGCCATTTCAAAAAAGGAATCAACTCGAGCTGCATAAAAGGACTCATATGAAGGAGCAAAAAAGGAAACAAGCTGTTAAAGAAGGAGCAAAAGATCCTCGTGTATTACTTCATCTTCAAAGTCACGGGGAAGATAAGCCATTCCAGTGTAGGAAAACGTGTGGGAGGAGGTTCAAGGAAAAAGGGGCGAGGAGGGAGCATGAAAAGCTTTGCGATGGAAGTGGGACCAGACATGGGCCGAGGAATCGGAAGGGAGAATAAATAAAATACTTCTGAATTAATTATTAATTGTAAATTGAATATAAATTGTGCTAATAGAAATGAATGGAATTTATATTACAATTTGGTTGGGAGGTCATTTAAGTGTATAGATATAAATACTTGTAAATTTTAAATAATTACATGATAATAAGTCTCAAGCTAAAATGCCAATTGTTTATGTAAATAAAATTTACTTGTTATACGTATTGTTACGATCGTCCTCTTAAAATATTCTTTACATGTTTTGTTACACTGAAGAAATGAGATTAGTTAATTAATTGAGTGTGGTGAAATGAATATACTTTGGAATGTAATCTGAATACTGAATATAATGAATAAGATGCGATGTCAAATTCATTACAGAATTAAAAATAAAATAAAAATGGACTTGAAAGAAATACGTTACATTTGACATTGATTTTTCGAGTATTTAATTTTAAAAGCTATAATTCCCAAATTAAAGTTTCGGCCTTGCATTTATTCTAAGCATCATAAGCTATTCTGATTTTTGAAGTTTGGCATCGAAGAAGTTGATTTGCTCAATCAAAATTATTCAAATTTTTGAATGCACGTTTGAACTTCAACTTTAAACTAAGGCAAAAATTTTGGTTTCATAATTTCCTTAAAGTTGCAATGCTGTAGATGTAAAGTTTGCGTTTTGTGGTAGAACGATGTCATCGGATCAAAAATATAGCTCGCCGGATGCTGTTAATACGATATATCACCGAAAGCTGAAACTTGTTGCATGCAACTCTATAATTAGTTGCTTTGTATTCTGCCCTGTCGTGTGTTCATGCGCACACATTGAGCGTGAACACATTCGTACAAATCCCAATGCCCCAAAATATACTGAGTATTGAGCGGTTTAGATTAAATCCTTAGTTTCCTTCATAGCAACAGAAGCAACAACGATTGCATTGCAGCTATTTGTGGGAGTGTATTATTTACGCATCGTCACATTTGTGGGAGTTTACTTAATTGGACCAGATTTATTTTGTAAATTGAAAGAAAATTGTTTAATTAACGACAGATGTTGAGTAATTTACAGAGTATCGACAGAAACTATTATACTTACCTTAAACTGTGTAGATTTTGTTAAAGACCCTATTTTTGAAATTTGTAGTTTGACGTTATTAAAAATTAAATAAATTGACGGAATTGGTATAGAGTAATTAGTAACTCTGACAGTCGGCTGAGTTAACAGAACAGTTTTAATACTTTTCAAGTGATTTAATATTATTGTTAAGAAAGCTGATTGCGTAAATCAGGTTATCAGTTAGTTATGAAGACTCGTCAAACCACTGCTCGGAAATCTACTGGCAAAAACCGTGACAAAGGAGGTGAAATGCCACCAGAAGTAAACTCTAACCAAGGAGTTGGAGTAAAGGTAAGGGGGTTTGATTTTTTTGCTGCATTTCCCTATTAGTATAAAAAACATTAAACTATTATACTCGGTGTAATTTATTTTACAGATTCTACTGGTAATCCCTTGTCCGTTTCCGGGCTGCAACTATGAAACGCATATCAGCAAAGCCGATTCTACTGCCATGCGCACGCATAAATGCAGAGCACACTCGACAAACCCAAATAGGAAGTCTGCAGCTGGAACTCGAACCCAAACCAAACTGGCCGTGGTCACTAACCGACAAGCTTCCACCGCGTCCCTAAACCTACAAGCTTCAACCGCGTCTCGAACCCGACAAGCCCCAACCGCGTCTCGAACCCGACAAGTTTCAACCGCGACTCCAACCCGACAAGTTTCAACCGCGTCTCGAACCCGACAAGCCCCAATCGCGTCTCGAACCCGAGAAGTTTCAACCGCGGCTCCAACCCGACAAGCTGCAACCGCGTCTCGAAACCTACAAGCTTCAACCACGTCTCGAACCCGACAAGTTTCAACCGCGTCTCGAACCCGACAAGCTTCAACCGCGTCTCGAAACCGACAAAGGACAAGTTCTAACCAAGACCAACCTTCAACACAGGTTCCTACTTATTACTTTAATTATCCCATTAAGATTAATCACTTTAAAATATTCAGTTAAAGTGAAAATTTGACTTTTTACAGGAAAACGCACCAGTCCAGCCCGAGGCAAACAACGCTGAAGGAGTCAGTGTTCCAAACATCGTGGAAGCGATTGGTGTTTTAAACCAAGAACTTGGTGAATTGGCGGAAAGGGGTGGTCCATTGGGAGGAACGTTGCCTTATTTTGCAGGTGGATTCCTGTATTTGACCCAAGCGATGACAGAAGCGACTAAGGTGGCCAATCAAATTGCGAGAGAGAATGAAGAAAAGGATCGGGAAATTCGGGAGCTGAAGGAAGAGCTGGAACGAGTTCGAAGGGAAGCAGATGGACAAGCCGAGTAATCTCATTTGGATTTCTTTAAAGAATTAGTTATTATTGTTCAAAGACTTGTTAATTAATTTATTAGATAAAGGTCAGTGATCAAATTAAAAGACCATTAAATAAGCTTATATTCTACTAGCTATGTCCTTTAAATGTGAAAAGCTGTGAATGAATTATGTGGTAAGATTAGGAAATTACTTGTACAAAGCTATAGTGTAAAGAACAACTTTTTCGTGCTTTATTAATGCTAATGTACGTGTTACATGTAACGTTGAAAATTTATTGATTAAAAAAGATGTCAAAAATAAATTCAAAGTTTTGTATTGCTGCAAACTAGCTGTAAATTTGAAAATTTTACCTTAGGTATTTTTTTATTCAAGTAGAAGTCTGTTTGTTTTGGAGTTAGAATTTAATAAAATTTTAATATGCATATATGGTTTACCATCTAGCAAAGCTAAAACGTGTGTCTCACATTAATTAGTAATTTGTTAATATAAATCTAACGAAATTATTTAATATAACATAACCTAACATAACTTGAGTGCACATTTTAACTTGAATTTAGCATAATTTTGGTTTCAATATTTAACTAGATAACTGGCAACTGGGCAAACAATTTTTAGTTTTAATTTCCTTAAAGTCGCAATGTGTTACGATTATGCGTTTATTAATACCATTCGCGATGTAATCGGAACTTAACTATAGCTCACTGATCGTGAATGTTTTGAGTACAGAATATGGCATCGCCAAAAGGATTTCAAAATTTGTTGCATGCAACGTTGCAAAAAGCAACTCCTGTACTCTCTCATGTTCTGTCCTATTCATGCATGCGCACACATTGAACATGAACACATTCGCAAAATTCACAACACCCCATCAATTATTGAGTATTGTGCGGTATCGATAAACTCCTTGCCATACTCGATAGCAATATCAACAGCCCATTTTACATCTATTTGTGGGAGTGTATTTACACATCGTCATCTCATGGGCGTTCATTTGTCATTTAATTGAACCCAGTTAATTGTATGAAGTGGAGATTTTTAAGTTTACGACATCATTTGAGTAATTTGAGGTTAATTTAGACATTTTTTTTTAATTTAAGCGTACATTTTGAAAAAAAAATCTTGTTAAGTTTGACGTTTTAAAAAATTAAATAATTTGACTGAATTGGTAAAGAGTAATTAGTAACACTGACCGTCTGAGTAAACACAGCAGTTTTCGTGTTTTACTGTTGCATTTTTAATATTCTTGAGAAAATCGATTAAAACAATCTGGGCATCAATTCATTATGAAGACTCGTCAAACCGTTGCTAAGGAATCTACCAGCAAAAAATCTGCTCAATTTGCGGACTTGCCAGAAGAGGTAAGTGGCTTCGAATTTATTCTTGTTTTCCCAATAACTTACATTAGTGATTTTTAAATTAAATGAAGTGTAAATTTTATTTTTCAAAGGTTGAAATCCCTTGTCCGTCCTGCCCCCTTGTCGTGGCAACAGAGAAAGCTGATGACGGTGACATGCGGTCGCACAGATGCACGCACCACTCGAAAAACCCCAAAATGAAGACTGCAGCTGGCACTGACCATCCTTCTTCACAGGTACCCACCCACTTATTACTTTCTGATAATTGCTCATTATTACAAAGTATTTTAATTTAGTTAGTACTAAATTGGAAGCCAAATTTGATTTTTGTTGCAGGAAAACGCACCAGTCCAGCCCGAGGCAAACAACGCTGAAGGAGTCAGTGTTCCAAACCTCGTGAAAGCGATTGGTGCTTTAAACCAACAACTTGGTGAATTAGCGAAAATCTGCGGACCATTGACTGGCGCGCCGCCTTACTTTACAGATGTGTTCCTGTATTTGACCCAAGCGGCGACAGAAGCGACTTCGGTGGCCAATCAAATTGTGAAGGAGGATGAGGCAAAGGATAGGGAAATTCGGGAGTTGAAGGAAGAACTGGAACGACTTCGAGAGGAAGTAGGAGGACAAGACGAATAATCTAATTTGTATTTCCGTAAAAAAATGAGATTTAACTGTTTAAAGACCGATGTATTGATTTGTTGGATAAAGGTCAGCGATGTAATTAAATTTAAAAAGAATAAAAAATAAGTTTATCTTCTACTAAATATCGCCTGTAATATTGTTAAATACAGTGAATGAATTATGTGTTAAGATCAGGAAATTAATTGTACAAAGCTATACAACAGCTGTTCGTTCTACGTTGATGCTGAGTTTTTGTTTCATGTAACGATGCAAAATTATTGTCAGAAAAATATGTCCCAACCCAAATAAAATTGAACTTTGGTATCAATGTAAATTAGTCAGTTTTACCGGAGATATTTTTATTTAAAAGCATGAATCAACTATATTCAAAGATTTGTTGGGGAACTCAGCATAAATTTATAATTTTATTTTATACAAGTCACAGTTATCATATGCCAAAGTTAAATTGTGGTTCTTACATTAATTAGTAACCTGTTATTATAAATCTAGTAAAATTATACTTATTTTTGAACTCGTCTATTGAGTAGCAACATTGTTAAAATGAACGACCCCACTATATAAACTAAATTAACCAAGAAACCTTGCCAAACATTTGGATGATCGATTTCCCAGCAGCGTGTAATCAGAGATCGCATCGATTCTGCAGGTAAAGTCATTGGCAACAGTGGGCTTATTTTCTGTAAAACTTGAGGCATCCCTTCTCTAGGCCAAAGAAGGCCGGAAAGGAATGCGCTTGGGAAAACAATTGCAATGATTGCCATAGCAGCTTGAGATTCTTCGTTAAGAAATAGAGCAAGAAGTAATCCGGATGTTAAGCCACTAAGGCCTTGAAGTAAGCAAAGGGCTAAAACAAAACGAAGATTTGAAAGACAGCTTATTAGGGAAAATCCAAAGTGAAGTATTGAAATGACAAGGATGGATTGAAAGATGAGTAGAGTGAATTCAGTGATTGCGTAAGAAATTAGAATTTCCCAGGATCTTGTACATCCGGCAATACAGCGTTCAAAAGTTCCTTGTCGTTTTTCAGTGATGAAACGGATGGAAACTGTTAAAGGGAAGAAATAGAGAATTCCTATAGCCAAACTGGGTGCAATGTAGATCAAAGATGTTATCGATTGCTCTCCAATTATTGGCTTATTATACTGCAAGAAATTAAATTTGGTTGTTGAAAATTGTTACATGTAACGTAACACAATTAAACATTGCACACTAAATGCCCACAGTACAAAGTGAAATGTTTGCCGACCTGTAGTGGAAACTCTCCAATTCGCTCGTCATATCCACAGTCACCTAACATTGTTTTGGACGATTTTTCCAAGGTGTGATAAAGCGTTGTTAATATGTTTGCATAAATTATAGTGTCTGCAATAAAAATTTAATTATTTGCCTAAAATGCATTTTTAACTATTTACCATAGCATGTATGTAAACTACTTTGATTTTGGCTTACTTGTTTGGTCTAAATTAACAGTGATTTTTGAATTATCAAATTTATCGTTATTAAAGTAGGATGGACCCATTAAAGCTCTGTTTGTGACTTCACTTGTGTAGTTCTCAGGGAAGTGAATTAATCCCCATATTTGGCCGCTTTTCACAGCTTGCACTGCCATCTCTTTGGTTTTAAAGTTTATCTACATGAAAATATAAACAATTCAAACATGTAAGTATTTATCAATATATACGGTTTAGGTTAAATATATTTTGAAATGTTTGATGCTTCACCAAGTGTATTTGATCATCAGGCAAACTTTCTAAAAAGATGCAACTTAAATGCTCTGCTCGACAAAATCTTTCAACTGTCAATACGGCTTTAGGACAAATCTGGAAGCCTCTAAGGTCATCATTTACTAAGCCCATTGCTATTCCATGTGGGTCGTTTTGAAGGGCTAGACAAGTTATCAGCATGGAAAATGCAGGAACTGTTGTGATAAATAGCAGCATCCTAAAACAATAATTGATCGATTTTAAATAAAAAATATATAATGATGTATAAAAACGTTATAAATATAATAACATGATATAAGGTCATACCATAAATTGCGGAACATGACCTTATAATTTTTCACAATTAAAGCAGACACACGTTTAACCGACTTGTGAATATTGTAGTCCTTGTTCGAAATTAAAGATGACATATTTACTGCTTTGATGGATGTCGGCAGCTGAAACGGAATAGGCGTCTCTTCTGGGATGTCATGCTGCTTACATAACGACAGAAAAAGAGATTCCATCGAGTGTACCTGATGTACTCTTAACAAATTTGATGGCTTATCTTCAGCGATCATTCGACCATTTCTCATAATACCAACTACACTTGAGTTTTTTGCCTCATCAACATAGTGAGTTGTGAGTATTATTGTAGTTTTCTTTGTTGCAGCCAAATAGGAAAGATGTTTCCAGACTCTGAATCAAATTATAATTTAAATATTAATGTTTTAAATGTACACCACGCTAAACGTTATGCGAATTATAAAAACTCGAACATTTCTCGAAGAAGTGGATCCAGACCAGCAGTAGGCTCGTCCAGTAGCAAAAGATGGGGCTCATTGAGCAGTGCTACGGCAAGAGAAACACGTCGCTTTTGTCCACCACTGTGAATAAAATTCTAACGGTGTCTCTATTTAAACGAATTAGAAATAAATATGCATCGCATACTAGCTTTGTACAAATACAAACCTTAAAGTAGCCACTAAACGCTTTCCGGAAGGTAACACCAGCAGTTTACTCAAAACCTCGATTTGTTTTCTTAACGAATATCGTCCATTTGTTACCATTACAGATGTAGACATAAGCGTCCCAAAATAATGAAGAGTTTCGAAAATAGTAAATTGAGCATATAAACTAGTCTCTTGAGGCATATAGCCGTGGGAAAGAATTGAAGGGGAAATTGAAACATAACCACTATCCAATCTGCACAAACCCAGTAAACAGGATAACACAGTCGTTTTTCCACATCCACTACTACCTAGCAGACTATATCTATAAAAAAATTAAATACTTTTTAATAAAATGATTTCAAATAATTTTATAAAAATAAAAGAAAATGTGCTTGGCTTACATGCAACCAGAGGGCACATTCATGCTAAAGTTTTCAAGGACACTGATGCCAAATGTACCCTTAAACAAACCTTTTGATTCACTAAACGTTTTAAATCCGTTAACAAATTTTACAGCCATAATATTCCGACCTCGAATTTGGACTGTTGTGTTCATCGTGACAAACTGGTCAAGGGGTATTATACCTGTCATAATTATTAAATTGATGTTTTGGTTTATCCGTTCTGCTGAAAAGCTGAATTTATTTCTGTAAAATAACGTTTTGGCCTAAAACTTTAATATATTACACTCAACAAGGCAAAGCTTGTAGATAGCTCGACGGCTAAAGTAACAGTGATATTTAAAGTGGCGAATTTTTCCTGTAAAACCTCGTATTAGACCAGTTGCAAGTAATTAAAACAATTCAATGACCACAAACATTTTTGTACCTCAAATTTCCAATGATGTTCTTAAAAGTTTAACTTTCGTGCATTTTTCGAGTTCTGGGAACCAAAATTAACATTACGAACTTGGTGCATTTAACTTGAAAAAAAATATGGATGATCAGTGATGCACCTTAAAACAATATGCACGTAAACAACGTTATCTAGATTATAAAATGGGATGCAAACTACGCAAGTTCCATAATAAAGAAATCAACATCAAACCTTTCGTTATTAGGATTAGTTTGACGTTGTTCAGGAAAAAAAACTTTATACAAAATATTTAAAATCATATAATTGCACCTATCATTTTGCATATCAGATTGACTTTAAAAGTGTTAGTGTTCACACGCGTGTATCATCATTTTACTAATTCTAGCAATAAATTTAAGTAGCTGTCAAATAATCGCCTAATTGTTTCCTGCAGAGAGATGTTCACACAAAGATAATCATTAAATTCCATTATATCAGAACTTAGTAGTTAAGCCTCCGCAGATCAGGTACCATTAGTACGGAACTGCATAAAAATTAATACATTTTAACTATTTTAACATGAGCCAAATTAGTAGTTTTTCAATGAACCCTTTTACTAAATCTATTCACACGCTTTTACTCAAGCAACATATAAAATTAATTGGCAATTCGTCTTTTCTTGTTATTTTTTGAAAGAAAGAAATGACTTCTGCAAATGAAACAATATTTAATCTTTTAGGACTACACATCTTATAGCGGGCTACGATTAAGTTAAGCCAAACCCAAAGAGAAATCGAAAGGACATAATAAACCAGATGCTAAGGCGACGAAAATTGGGAAATCTTCCTCCGCCATTCCCAAACAGTTGGTATGCTGCCATAGAATCTGATAAACTGAAGGCAACTCAATTAGCGGAGGCAGATTATTTTAGACAGAAATTTAGTAGCATGGCGTGGCGAAAATGGTGAACAAGCTTTTGGGGCAGATGCGTGCTGTCCTTACCTCGGTGCTGATTTATATGTTGGGGGTAAAGTAAAAGGGAATTGCGTAGAATGTCAATTTCATAAATGGCAATTTAATGGGATCGGTGGAAATTTAGTCAACTTCGTATTCTACGCAGCAGCTCTCTAATAGCAAGTTAGCAGGGACAGAACTTTGGCGTGTTGTAGAGAACAATGGATTCATTTGGGTTTGGTATCATGAACAAGATGTTAAACCAACTTGGTTTCCAGAAAAGAACAGAGAAATTGCGAGCAAGGCATTGAAGATGGTAGTTGATTTTGGACTGTATTTAAAAAAATCCCTGTAGTAAATTGGTTTATTGGGTTTACACAAAAAGGATTCCAGAATATACTATTCATTTGCTGATTTGTGAGAGACATTTTTCATAGTTCCCTAGTTAGTCTAATTGTGCTACACACAGAAGCCATTCAGATCTCTAGAGATAATGAAATCTGGAATCGAAAATGTTATTTGAGTAGTCCGAACCTAGTAAAGGAGGATATCAATATTAAAACTTTTCGGAGGCGGTTCGCTCAGTTTTATTCAAGTAATGAACTTTGAGTCATTACCAATATTGTAACCGGTTTTATAAATCATTTTGGTTTTGGCAACCAATAAAGTCAAGGTGGTTACGTCAATAGCTAAATGTACAACATGTACAATCTTTGAATGAAACATTTTTTTCAACGTGTCGTGTTTTCATGTAATTAATTAATGTTACTCTGATTTGACGTCAACATAAACAATTAATGTGGGAAAATAAACATTGAAGGTTCCATTATAAGCATATTAGAGAGGTATTTAGTAAAACGTTCAACTACGTATTTCGCTTTTTTACCGTGAGAATATACGTAAATGACGTCAAATTGAAGTTAAAAATTGATTGATGGGTTATGAATGATTTGATATAATATTGAAAATCTCATTAAAAATTCTACGGAATAAACATGAAATACCGAAACGTTTTTCCAAGGTCACCGTTTTTATCCAAAGTAACAATAATGCTAAGAACTAAAATACTTTTGATTTGTAAGTTTTCATTTTACGGTAATATTTTAATACACGACTGAGCTTCAGGTTAATTAACCAGTATAAATTATATTGTAATAGTGCCACCAAAGCTATAGATATAAATGTAAACCACGATTTGAAACAAATTTCCATTTTTCACCGGACCTCATTCTACGGCGATTTTTTATAGTAGCTTTACTAATAAAACCCATTAAAAAGGATACGCAATGCAGGTAATTTATCTACCCAAAGTTGTTATTAGGGTAGCCATGAACTTCTGGTTAACCTAACAAATACGTCAGGCTGATTTTTTGTGTAGATATGATATAAAAATATATTAGAAATGCTTTCCTGGTCATTATTGGTGGACATTTTTTGATAAGGATTGAAAAATTATAGTCATCTGTGTCATGACGTCAAAAACTTTTAAAACGTTTGACTATTGTTTTTGTGGAAATGTTTAGAAAAAAATAGTTTTATCCATTGAGCTCGAGTGTATGAATTGTAAATTACAATGGAAGATTTTTAATATAAATAATCTGACACAGAAAGACGAATAATTGTAATGTCTGTTCGTAGTTTAAATTATGGGTCCTATTACCAATTCAACCGAAATTACTGACTGAAATCGGTTTGAATTGGATGTGGGTGGATTTATGACATAAATCATTACTTACATTGAAAATTGAGAATTTGTTGACAGTTGAATAATTCGCAATTATATATAATATTCGTGTTTGGTCAGTAACTCGTAAACCTATTGTAAATACTCACATTAGAAGTAATAATATAGCAAAAATGTTGATTTAAGTGCTGATGTGTAGTTGACTTGTTTTTTACTTTAGTTTAAAAAAACAAAAGGCACGTACTTTTCCATCTTGACGAAAAACCTTATCAACATTTTCTCATAGCCAATTCAACAACTCGGTGAAAGGTTCAGCTCAAAAATTTACTAAACATCTTTTTTTTCAAGCACATTTACAAAAACTTACCACCATGCCCACCGGGCTAGTAATTCAATCATATACCCTAAACCAATTAATTGCAAACTACATCTTCCCATTCTATTATGTAACATGGAGCTCGAAAAATCTCACTTGGAGTTACAATTTACCTACATGGAAACGCATGTGGCCATATTTCACTATTTTATTTATAAACGTTTCCAATACTGCCTTGTTTCTATTCATACTAGCTTTTAAGAGCACTATATTCTCTAAAGAGCCAAATATTGAAATATCTACAAAGCCGTTGCTAATGTGTGGATTTCTTTCCCTAATAACTATTTTATCGTTAATACCAGAATGGCTATTTATTACAAGTGGTAGAGAATGGGTGTACGCCATTAATTGTGTCAGCAAAACCGAACAAACCGCAAAGCGATTCAGCTTAATAAATTGTAAACCATGTCGTAATTCATTTGGAAAGATCTTGAAATCCCTTATATCAGGTTACTATTTTTTTTAAATATGCGTTTATATACATATATTTATATTTCCTATGAATATAGCTTTAACCTAATTAATTGATTTATATTGTTTAGGTCTTTTCTCACAAAGGGATTTCGCTGGTGTAGTGCTGAATCTTATGGTCGTCTCATATCCAATATTTGGTATTCTACAAGCTCTTATGTTCGGCGTCGGAAAATTTGATCTGATATATTTCAATGTTAGTACACTTAAACTGACTGCACTACAAAATTCTACATTGTTTAATCTATTTCGACACTTACATCTGCACATATACACACAGTGGATGTTACTTAGCGCTCGAACTACTATACTAATTACAGTAGGAATGGCCTTATCCTTCTTTCAAATTTTGATTGAACTAAAGAAGTATGTGGGGTTCGAGAGATTTGGCAGTTTCTACCACAATTCTTACAAGACATACCAGGAACTTCGTATTGTGATATGTCTTCTTTGGGGAAATATTAATACAGTGCTTGGTCACTTTTTAGCTATCGCCTTTTTAATGACTGTATTTGGAACATGTGGTTCCATACTAACGTTTCGGTTAGGACACAGGGTGGTACCTTTTGTACTTTTTGTAATATCCGCATGTTTAATGAGTGGAATCTTAGTTGGGTTGAAAATAAGCTGCTTTCTATTTAAAACTTCTAATGACATACTTTGCAAATGGGTACAAAATAGACCTAGATGGGATGCTAGATTATATTTACAAGTTGTTAGATCATGCCAACCCTTGTACGTGAAAGCAGGGGATGTTGCAGTTATTAATGAAAAATTGCAAGCTGAATATTTATTTTGTCTGCTGGAGTCTACGATTAATTATTTGTTAATTTTGTCGGGGTAGTATTACTAGACGTCAAATTTAACTTTTACAAATTGTCAGACGTTTTGACTTGTAAAGCTGTTAGCAATTTTACCACACAGCTTTTATGGAATAAAAAATTTACTGCACTCGGAGTCCATTGTTTGGGAAAAAAGACTTTATTACCATTTTAGTATACAAATTATTTTTGACTATTCGATACAATTTTCAAGTTTTCCACCATGAATTCAAGG
>JAQFZH010000675.1:0-28878 GCA_034695485.1 Entomobrya nivalis | reverse complement strand
AACGTATTATTTTGACTAAATTGTGATCCAAATGTATGAATTACAAAAAAAAACAGTTAACTTTACAAAAATTACCTAAAAAAAACAATAAGCTTCAAAAAAATTTATTGATTTGCGGTGCTAAATGAAATGTCCTCGCAAGTATTCCTCGCTTGGCACAGTCAAATGGATATATATTTAAGATAAATAACTTTTAGTTTAGTTATTTATCAAATCAATGTGGTAACTGTAATAGAATCTGATTAGCAAAATGTAGAAATAAAATTAATGTTTTTTTTTGAAATTTACAATAAAAATTTATTTATTGTAATTGTATTTAGTATTTAAAAAAAAATCTTTAAAGAAAGGAAAATAGTAATATTTTTTACATTGTTTGAAAAATTTCGATAGTCTGGTCGGACTTTCCCATACAGTTTCTTGTCTACATCTTCAATCATCTAAAAAAGTAAAGTTTTAATTTGGCAGATATATTTATTTTGTTTAAATATTTTAATGTTAAGATTTGATAAGGTAGCAAAAATATACTTGAAGTGTAACAACATATTAGCAAAATGTACTGCTATTTCTAAAAAAAAGATATATAAGTTTGATCAATGCGGAAAAAGATGAATAAAAATATATTATTCTATTTATTATTAAAATTGTGAAGTATATTAAAGTGAATTGAAGTCCATTTTACGGAGCCATACGCTTAATACGTTTGCAATCTATATAAGAATGAATGAGTTGCATCTATGCATGCTTCTTTACTACTACTGGATACACAACATATGTATAAAAAACGGACGGCCCCATATATTAACAATAGGCGATATGTGTTAACACATTGTGTCATTTAGTCATGTTCCACAAACCATAAATTTGGTAGTTTTACCCATAAAAGAAAAAAAATGGGTAAGTAGAGCATATTCAGAAATTAGGGGCTGGTTCATACTACAAGTGACCCGAAAACCTACATTTTTTTAAAGAGCTTTATCAAAACTGCAAAACAGACTTTCGAGTTAATTAATCTTCATATTTAAAATGTTTGTGGTTAACACAGTGGAATGACTCCACTCAAGTTTATTTGTAAATGTGAAACAAACGCTGACAAGTTTGATGCATGAGTTTGTGTAAGTGATAAGAATAGGATATTTTTTATCATTTTCCATTCGTTTTATAACATTGAATAAAATGCTGACATAATTATCATTGAACAGGTATTGTAAAAGCTAAAAAAAAACAATTATTGACATTAGCATGTTTGTCTCTCTGTCTGTATGCGTCGTCGGTCGGTCAACAAAATAACCCGAGAATTCCGTTTTAACCGGTAGAGTTCCAAGTTGATACGTGGATAGATACCTTAGGCCAAAGGCAAAATCCCTGTTGGCTTTCAGCACCAAGGTCAAATCCCAAGGTCAAAGGTCCAAATCAAAAATGTCAAACTTGTTGAAGACTCACCTATCCAAATATTTCCTCGGGTCACAAATCGGCGTCAAAATGTTTTCCTCAGATTTAAAATTGGGGTCGAAATAATTTTTTGGGTTACCAATCCAGGTCAAAATCAATGTTTAAGCTCTGCCGTTTTGAACGCCATTACAATGGCTATATTATATATAGTGCTACTTGAAACCGGAACAAGCTTTCAACGGATAAGGTAAGATAAGATAAAAAAAATTGACGATTATTATATCAAAAACGTATGCTTTATCTGAAAACTTTTGTTTAATTTTAAAGAAATTTCCACACCAACAGAGCAAAAAGCGTTTACAAATTTTTGTTCGCTTTTCTCACAAAAAAAAAATTGTAAATTTAAAGAATTTCTGTCCACTAAACAAAAATGGGTTGTTGTGAACATTTTTCACCAGCTACTTGTGCTGGACTTGATGCTGTAAAAAATTATATTATCAAGTATTTAAACTATAAATGTAAAAGTTAAATAAATATAAATATATTTAAAATTACTTTAGTTATCCTCGCTCATTGGACTGGTAATGATGGTAGTTGGCCTGGTAAACATTGAACCAGACAGTAGTGACTATGGTTAGTAAATTGAGAAAAAGATTTTTAATAAATTTTTTAACCCAAAAAAAAATTTATTCTGGTTTAATTTTTTTCAATGTTTTTTAGAAACGGCAGCAAGAGCATTACTGATAACGGAAATTGTACTTTTAACTGTTCAACTTTTTCAATCGTTTGTGCATTATTGTGCAGGCATAAGTGTAAGTAAACTTTAAAAATATAAATATATACTCTATTCGGTAATTTGTAAATTATGAGGCTTATTTGACGTTTGGTTTTTTTTACAGCGGAGTGGACCAATTTCAGTTATTTGGTTGTTGATTACCATACCTTTGTTATTGGCACATATAATTGTGATTATTGTTGTTCTCACAGTTGCTGGTGGAGTAGGAACAGAATATTTTGCTGTCGCATTCGGTGTATCTTTTATTCTTAAAATCCCACAAGTATTCAATATGTTACGTTTTGTCATCCAAGATGTTCCCGTAGATTATCAGCAAGTGAATTGAGTTTTAATCCGTCAGAAAAAACATACATATACATATATATAATATAAATACACAAGCATATGTACTGATTTTATTATACCGTAGCAAAATATACTAAATTTTCAGAAATATATACACTACAATGTCCTATCGAAACTAACGAAATTAATAAAAGTATGGATTAGAGCATTTGTGAATATATTTATGTATGATTTAGAATAAGGTCAACTAAAATCTTCTGAAATGTTCATAAAAATGGTGGGTGTAATAAATGTTTCCTAAATCATTAAATTTCTAATTACCACAATAAATGCTTTTGTTGTAAATATTTTCATCAAAATAGGTGTCTTAAATGTTTTTAGCTCTAAAATCAGTTAATTGCGACTTCCTATGATATACATTTTAAAAACGATAATTTAAAATTGGAACACTTTAAAAATAATAATTTAAATGCGTTGGATTAGCTAGGTATCAATTTATCTCGTTTTTATAATCCGTGATTATATATAATATGAGTGGTCGTTATTTATAAGAGGTCGCTCGTCTAGTTGGACATTTTCGCATTTCTTGTACATAAATAAAATTTAACTTTAAAATCTAATAAAACTGCGTATTTGCATTTTGATTAGTATTGAAAATTCTAATGGATTTTTAAATTTTGGGAGAAGTTGTACAATCGTTTATATAGACATACAAAAGATATCAAAGTTCCAGTTGTACTTTGTTTATTGATGGTGCCGTTCGTATTATATATTTGTGAAAGTAAAAATTATCCACTGTAAACATCATGTTCATTATGTTTAAGTGCCACAACTTAAACCAAGCCCAATTCACTAGAAACTAATTTAAAAATATGTTTTTTTAAATGGTGCAAAAATATCGACGTGCTTTTTGACCGGCCCCTTGTATAATACTTATAAGGGAACTGTATTGGAACAAATATGATCAATACGTACCATGTCTAAAGCAAAATATTCTGTTGTATTAAATTGCAAGAACGTGTGATAAAACGAGAGAGAGTGTTTTGAGTATGGGGCTGTTCATGCAAGGCGGTTACCACAATTTTTTTGCTACGATATTTATACGATTAAAATTACTATTACTATTTATATAAAAAATGGAGCCATCCGCACCTAAGATGATAACTACATCAAATAACCTCACACAGACTTACAACTTACAAGGGAACTAAAAAAAATGTCTCTTGCAATTCAGCAAGTGAATTGTTAATTCTGGATCCATTTTACTCGTAGATTACGATTCTGGAATCGTTTTTGTGTAAAACGAATAAACAAACTTACTAAAAGCATGTATTTTTTTTCAAAAGCAATCTAAACTTTGTCTTAGGCGCCATGTAGCTCACTTACTTATATAAAATGCGTCCCAGGTTACAAAACTAAACATCGCCCTAGTAAATATGTTTATTAGTTTTACACAAAAAGGATTCCAGAATCCTACTCTATGAATAAAAATTACCCAGAATTGACTATTCACTTATTGATCTGCGAGAGACACCTTTTTTAGTTCCCGTGTTAGTCAGAAAAACAAATGTATCAACGTATACCACATTTTATTTATATTCTATACTAATCACGCTTATCGGATTACTTGTGCTTACCATCCTAAGCTTCACAATAATATATTTATTTACGTACATAAGAGTATCAGCTCTGCATTGGTAATACTACATCCAAATTTGTAGTGAATCATTACTCATTTCGTACTCAACACCACAACGAGCAAAATTGTTAACCGGCTGTGCTGCTGCTTTTATCACAAAATAATGCCATCAATCTCCAACACCACAACTTTATCTTCTCTTCTAACGTGGACTCAATATTTCTGGGCTAGATCTCTAAAGCCAGAAATTCAAGGTAAATATTTAATCCGACATAATTTAAAATTAAAAACATTATTATTACATATTATGTATATTTAATTAATTTTAAAAGACAATACGGAGAATCTATATGACGTTCGACCTGATCTAAATGACAAGGTATCTCTATGGCAAGGAGATATCACTACACTTGAAATTGATGCGATTGTAAATGCAGCCAATACTTCTCTTTTGGGAGGTGGGGGTGTAGATGGGGCCATTCATGAAGCAGCGGGACCGGATTTGTTGGAAGAATGTAAAGGATTAGGAGGATGTGCGGTTGGAGAGGCGAAAATCACTAGTGGATATAATCTTCCCGCTAAACGTAAGAATTTTTTGATTTTTGTAGCTAAATATTTATAAAATTTAAAAAATTTCTAATAATTTTTTCAGATGTAATTCATGCCGTGGGTACATCCACTCAGGACCCTTTTGAATTGGCTAAGACCTACGCAAGCTGTTTTCGTCTGATGCTCGATCAGTCACTTCGAACTATTGCGTTTCCTTGTATAAGCACTGGGATATTTGGATTTGACCCTAAGAATGCAGCACATACTGCTATTTATCATGCGAGGGAAGCCCTAACTGAAAATCCGTCAAAGGTTAGGCATATTCAGATCAGGGGTCTTTTTGAGCCCACGTTATTCCTATCCTGCCCATGTTATTTGAACTTTGGTTTAATATTGGTAGGATAGGAAACGGGAGGGCTCAAGAAGACCCGTGATTTTGATGATAATTTATTGTAGTTATTGTAAATAAATTTAGTCAAAGTTTTAATACTTGATCGTTTTTTAATATTGATAGATTGATCGAGTGATATTTTGTGTGTACCGAGACGAGGACCTAAAAATATACGAGGAATTACTTCAGCGATATTTCCCAGTGTAAGCTTTTAAAATATTTGAGCAAATATTTTACAATTTATAAACTATTTTTTTCATTTTATTTAGGAAGGATCCCGAAAATTGATTCAAAGCTTTAAGGTTTATACCAAGAAGGATTTAAATATAAATATTCTACTTAATATTGTAAATAAAAACGCTATATGATTTTTTTGTAATTGTGAATTAGTTCATTGAATTGCATGGTGAAAAATAAATATATGATCCAACCTTCAATTTTAATAACTGTTGTACTGGATAACATATTAAAATATTTTCGAACTGAAATAGCTAATTGTGTGGTTAGGAAGCAGAATTAGTTTGGCAATATTATTCGAATATGCAAGGTAAAATATTTGGAAGTTTTTAGCCTAAACTTAATTTCTAGACATTCTTGTTAAAAAATAAAATTATGAGGAATATTCCGTTCAAAATAATTATTTGGCAGTATCATAAAACATGAAATCAATACATAAATTATGTTTAATTATTTAGATAAACGCTTTTAATGTATGAACTGTCATCCATTATTTTTTGTAATGCTTAAATCAGTTAAGCTTGTTCACACCTTGTTTTAGATATTTAATTTCCTGTTGAAATACGAATAAAAGTATGCCAAAAAATACGACAAGATAACAAGTAAACGAATTTGTTTCAGATAAGCTTTTATTTTATTATGTTGCATTAAGTATACCTGGGTGATATCTCACAAATATGCATGTTTTCCTTTTGACCGTTACATTCATGTTGAGGAACATTTACAAAGTGGAAACATACACCTGATCAAATCAGGACAAAATTTAATTAAAATGTAAAAAAAATACTGGGCAAATAAGGAAAAATCTACAATCCAGTTAAAAAAACAAAAGGTGCTGTCAACCACATAATTTTAACGGAAGTCTGACGCAACTAATTAATATGGATCAAAATATTTTCACCAATTTTCCCGGTGATTAGGTTTGACAAATAAATGCAATCTCTGCAATAAAAACAATCATTTTCCTTAACTGAAATTATTACATGTTCATTTCTTTTTCGGATTTTTTGTTGACAATGAGTATCAAATATAATAGTTGACTCATGTATTAAAAACATGTAAAGAGATAAGCTTTACTTCCAACTAGTTTCCTCCATGTGTTTACACGAAATTGTTTTTCGGCATGTTTTTTTTTCACCGGAGTTTCCTGATTAGAAATAAACTTTGTGTAATAGCGATCATAGCGACGAAGCTGCAACAACAAAACACATTCACATAGATATCGGAAAAGGATGTAATTTGATTTGGGTTTGAACTTTGAAATTGATATCCGTGACCCATATTTGTGACCTTATGAGGTCACTTTGACATAAAGTTGACATATAAATCCTAATAGTTTGACCGAGACCTTTCGATTGCACTGGTCAATAAATTTTAACTTTGGCCTGTGACCTTGGGGTTTGACCCTGTATGCAGAAAATGAAAAGGCTTCTTAATTTTGACCATCGTGACCTAGATCTAAAATTTTTAGCAAAATTGGTCAACCAAATTTTGGAATAATTTTGCTCGAAGACGGACAGACAGACAAACATGATAAAGTCAATACTCGCTGAGCTTTGCTTTCAGCCCCGTAATAAATTGTTCGGTTTGTACGTCAATGAATGATTCAAATGAGTGAATCACTGACATATTTTCAAGTGTTGATATAAATAGCGAGAGTAACTAAGGATTAGCTTATTACTACGAGTTGTTTCATAGACAAGTCACTTTGAAGCTTTGCAATCGGAAATATCAAAATATGAGGTATTTAAAAAAGGCTGAATGTTTTTTTGAATTTGTATATTTTTACTAAAAAAATCGATTGTTTTGCAGTACACCACGTTATCTTTACCACTACACCAATACCAACAATTTTGGATCTATACACTCGAGTGGCTGCATCATGAAATCGGAAGATACTGGAAACGGGGACGTAGCATTTGGTGAAGGTGTCTACCTTACCTCTATTCCACCGTATAGCAGTACAGAAAGGATTGTGAGGAACAATTGGGACGATAGAGTTAAGATGACGGCAGCAGCCAAATTTAGAACAAGTGGGGCTATTAAAATCCCATATACATCTTTACCTGGGGTGAGGAAAGTGGGAGAAAAAACGGGAAGAGATGTGTGGCTATATCCGGATGAAATAAATTTGATGGGGATTGGGGCCGAATATATTTATCGTGAGGTTTAAATATTGTGTGCTTTTGACATTTAAAAACATCAATCCAAATTTAATATAATTTAATTAAAGAAGCCAGTAATAGAAAAAAAAACATTATTGTCAAATTTACCAACAATAGAATGTGAAATTTCAATTTAAGATGTATATATGTCAAATTTGAATATTTAAGTAATACGACCGGTAAATCTTCTTAAGTTAAGATATCGTTTATTAATTCGGTAAATCATTTATTTAACAGCTATGTGTATTGATTTATGGTTTTCCTTGTTCTAATTATCCATTTAAAGATTTGAAGGATAATCATAATCACTATCTTTTACCATCAGTAAAAACGTTTCTGTCAACGGAGTAATTATTAAGTTTTAGGATAAAACATTCTATGATCGATGGGGTACGGGACCAAAAAGTCTGTCTATCAGTTCTTTAGTCCGTCGGTTCGTTCGGTCTCTATTTTATGAGGAGTTCAATTGATTCATTGTATACTTGTACCGATCAATAGAATAACATTTGGTATCAAATTTTCCCACGTCATGATGGTCAAAAACTCAATAGGTTTTTTTAATAAAAAAGTTTTTCTTGATGATAGGACGTTAAAATTGTACAAGGTTTTTTTAAAAATATTACGAGTTGAAGTACAATTTCCGGCGGAACCGGTCACCAATCCTATAACTTTTCCAACTGGTTTACCGGTTTTATTTTTAACAAAATTTAATTAATTATCATACCACTGCCTAGGTTTACCTAGAGATTTATTTTAAAAAAATACAGTAAAAACGTTAATTGTTTTTGTTGTTCCCAGACAATATTTCAACATGCTGGTGTACAGCTTTTTGCACAAAAAGTTACCTCATTTTGTTAAGCTGGAAGAAATGCTAAATTTATTACAAATTTGCAAACTATATTTTGTCAAAGAAGTAGTTTACTACAAATTGACATGATATATAGGCGGCCCCATACATCATACTATTTATTAGAAGATAAGCATTGCCGTAAGCTTCATCAATGTATGTTTGTATGTTATCTCAAAAGCCAAGGACGTGAAAGCATTAAACTACCACGACATAAATATGATAAAAATAGAGATCATTTTATGTAAAGTGATGTTCATACCCGGCATACACCAAGAAATATTTAATCTATATTTATTTTATGAAAAATGCCTTTTTTGGGTAGGCTGGCATTCTATATTCGTAAATAAGTTGGTAATATATATTTGATATGTAGTATTATTGAACACGTTATTTGTGAATGGCCCCATATCAAATAAAAACAACAAATGGGATTGAAAAAACCTGTTGTCATTTCAGCAACATGTATTTTTGTAACTAGGTCAATTTTCCGTCATAGTGTTGGTTGCTGCTGGATTAAAAGACTCAAGTTACAGTGTGATGCCGTGTATGTATAGTATGTGAGCCGAAGCTAATAGTGTAAAATTAAGCTTATGATTCCGTTGTTAGTTAAATAAGCTGGGTAAAAATTGAAATCAATATACTGTATCCATTGCAATTTACCGAGCCCTTATATACAATACAATCTATTGTAATTTTCATAAAAAAACGTGTACCAAAAAATTATATTATTTTATTTATTATTATTAGCGATTTTTAAATATTTAATATTGTTTCTGTTTCTGCTAGAACGTTTATTATCCAAAGCCCAGTCGGTACAGAAAATAAAAGTATTGTATGTCTGTGTGTCTGTGAGATTTACCGCTATTTACCAGTTCGGCTTATCCATCATTAAATAGTTAAGAAAAAAGTCATACGGAAGGAAATGAAATACAAGAGATTGTTAAAATTAGGCATGTAAATTAGATAATATATCTAATAGGTAAAAATAATAATCCCATGATTTTTAAGGATATGTTTACATATAAAAAGGCAGGTCAGTTTATTTATTTATTTTTCAGTTGGAAGGGTTACTTTAATTAAATATGACTTTGAAATGATATTTAAGATGCCATATTACTGGACTGAAATATAATAATAATGTTAGCATGAGCTTTTTACTTGTGCAAATAATTGTATAACGTATAAATATCCTCTCGTTATATTTTGGACCAGATTTCCATATAAAACTGATAATACTCATACAGGTGCAATCTCTTGAATGAAGTAGTTAATATTTGGTTCTCACAACTTTACTCTTATTTTGAAGCCTATCATATGTTAGAAGCCACAACGCGATAATGCAATATGTATTGCTAATAAAATTGACATTGCATTATGTGTACATCAATTTTACTAAAAAGGGTTCACAAAATGGTTTGAATAAGTCAATGGTTGAATGGTTTGAATGGTTGTTTGAATAAGTCAATAAACTCATTTTTTAAAAAATTAAGCCGGTCCACAATTGCCAAATTATAATACTTAATATAAATGGTTGTATAGGAAATTTTTTAGCCATCAAAATTATTAATATTAAATAAATATATCATGTTTACTTGCATTTTTATTAGAAGTGTGCAATAAAAAAGAACTATTCATTAATACATTGGGTTTATCATCACATAAACAAGGCAACAAATCAGCAGAACCTTAAAAATGGCAATAGGGGTTGTTCTTGCGTTGTAATTGTCATTTCTTGTACTTTGTTAATTAAATGAATTCCAGGGAAAACAACGCTTGGTTATTGTGTTGTGGTCAAGTTTATTTTAGTTGGGGCCGTTTATTGCACAAGTTTTCAAATGTGATTGTCTGGGCGGGAACATTATTTTAGAATGAGCGCATTTTATTTAAAACACAAATAAAATAATTAATTATCCGTTAAATATGTTGGTAAGTCATTCATAATTTACTTGTAACGTTTATTGTGGACAACCCCGTATTTCTATATGCAGGTTAAATGAATGGATTTTGGACCATCTGTGAAGTCTTATCAGGTGGAAATTTTAAAGTGTCGGACAAATAAGTTGACAAAGGTTCATTTGGGTTTATGGGCTTGCTCATACTACACGCTGCAAGAACATATAAACTTATTCATTACACTTAACTACTAAAATAAAATATTCATCTCTTAATTAAAATGGGTGGGTGTGAAATGTAGCATTTCTAGGAAAATAAACTTTTTAGATGAATTTTTATACCGTAATTTATGAATGGCCCCATAAAAAATCAAAACAAAAAACCTGGACAAGATAAAAATTAACCTGTTATTATTGACGTCAGTTTTCACTGTGATATTTTAACAGTTGTTTTTTGTTGCTAGCTTAGTTTTTGTAATGTCAAGATGAAAAATGTCAAGATGTTGACAGGTTACAGGCCGATTTGGTCTGGATCTAACCAAGCCCCTAGTGGGCTGGTTAGACAATTTGGCCAACAAGACAAGACCAAGAAAAGAGGTACTCAAAATATATATTTTAAATTGGGTAAATGATTTAAACATTTAAAAGAAATATTCTTATTTAAGTTTTAAGGCATTCAAGTTTTTTTTTTGGTTTGCAGGTCACCAACCCATTTTTTGGCGAACAGTTATTAACCCAAAAAATAGGGACCCGATTAGTCAGAAAAACGAAGTAATTAAATTAATGATTTTAAAATTTAAAATTAACTTTAATTATTTATAAATGAATTATAATATGATGTGTTTATTGTAACTTTGCCATTTCATAAAAAGTGCTTTTTCGTAGAGACAAGCTATTAGGTATTCTTAATTGTTTGTTTACGTGAGCATTTAAAATAGAAACATTTATCTTCAGAAAGTGTGGTCAAAATGAATTTTTGGTCGAATTTAATTGTTTAAGTATTATGGAAAGAAAATGTATATTTTCTGAGATGACATGCCAATTTCAACAGCCTCACATACGTCAAATATAGGTAGCTGTATGGTGTGGGTATGCTTATGTTGTCTTAAAGTTAAAATTTTATTTTAGGAATGATGATTTACTAGAAGTTATAATATAAATCTTTCCGACAGCAACATACAACTTCATTTAATTGTAATATTATGTCTGGAATCATTCTTTCCCTTACCAAAAGATCCTCTAAACCTGTTGGTATTAATTTTGTTAATAAAATTATAGAAAGTAACATTGTTGGACATATTCATATAATTGTCTTTATTAATTGAAAGCATTTAAACTTGACACTACATTTGACAAATATTGAGAAAATGGGATCATTTTTCACAGTACGCTTATGGGTTTAAAAGATAAAGACAACTACGGAATAAAATACCCGGATGCATTTTATTACACGAACATTAATGCTGGTTTATATCATTTGTCGAATAGCCAACCAAAAATTATGATCTAACAGGCTGAAAGCTTATAAGCTTGTGTAAATAAAGGGGTTGGCGGTAGTGACACATTAACTGAGAATGATGCAACTAACGATAAATTTTTATGCATATGACTAGACCATAGTGATACACTTAAAAAAAATTCATTTTGAATACGCTGTTGTCTGTTTGATAAATTCCGCTATCGTTTACGTTTAAGCTTCACGTATGAGGCATAAAGCAAGCAGTTAGTGCATAGATGCACATAGAAACACTCTGTGTAATTCTAATGAGGTAAAATAATCATCGGATCTTTGATGCTAATGTACTTGTAAACTATTTAGTTTTTAATTTTAATTTTTCATTCATGTCCATAAATATTAACAGATTAAGAACAAGCTGTAAAAGGGATTTATTCCAAATATTCCATTTGTAAATATTCTAAAAATTGACTATTGATATTATGCCATTTAATTAGCATAAAGAAGTATGCACGAATACGAATGTAGCAGCATATACGAATAACTATCACTCATTTCAAATCACTAAAATAACTCAACTCATATCATCTAATAATGAGTAGATTCCTGTAGCATACCAGATTTATTTGCTAGGACTATTGAAATAAATTCAGTAAATGAAATCATCATTAAAATTTATATATTATGAGTAAAAACACGGACAAAATATTTCATAAGCATTCGTTAAAAGACAATGAGGGGTTTTACTTGATGAGACACTAATCAGTTATTTATTTGTGGATTGTGATTAGACTTGAATAATTTATTTTTCTTGCTTATTACATTCCCCATGGTAATACTTTAGAATTAATGTCATTAAGTCTCGATTGCCTAATCCTATGCACAACTTCTCAATATACTTCAGGTATTAAAGTCTGATGTAATTGAGAATATTATTTAATATTGATAATTATGAAGTTGACCCATATTTATGGTATGATCAAGTGCAAATATATAATAATTATTAAATAAATATTTAATTCTACAATGTTTTTTTCACCAAATTTCACTTAAATTATATTTGCTTAAATTAAAGGCAACATGTTATAGATTATTGTAAGGAATTTATAAAATGCTACAATTATAATTTTTAATCAACTCGTTCTAATAATCCGCAATTTTTGGGAATCTACAACTTCAGAACTATTTCCTGTCTAAATCTTTATCTCAGTTGCGGAAACTTGTCGTTGAAATTTGCAAGATGGACATGGTGGACACGACTTGGATGTGAGAAGTTTGGAAGACTGGTCAGTTTGATGAAATAATGGGTTCTTATAACCAGACATATCTGCTATTGGCGTTTCCTGTAAAAAAATGTGAAAATAAATAATAGAAATACAGCTTTAATCAAAACTTTTGTAAGAAAGTATGACAAACCTTAAAAACTGTCGTTATATATTGATGGATAAGAGAGGCTGTTGGATGTTCTGGAAACCAGCTGGTAATTCTTGACAAATACTTGCGCTGAAGATATTCTTTTATTTCATTAGCAAAGCCTTCAGCATCATTATCCAATAACCGGTCAAAATGAATCACAGGCTTAACAATCTCCATGAAATAAGTTGATGGACTGCCTTGAATTTCAATGTATCCATCCAACGTAACTTCAAAATTGTATCCAAATCGCTCAGTCAAATATAAATGGGACATAAACACCCATTTTCCATCACCAAGTATTGGAACTCCTGTGATTAGGGTTCCATTTGCTGAGTAGTTTCCATGAAATGTTAATAGTTGATGGGTCCAAAGGCCAAAGTCAATGGTGCCTTTACGAATATCGATATTTAGGCCATATAAGTTAGAGCTGTATGACGTGTTCGAATAGCCAACGACCTGCTCGTCTCTTACTGTTAATGTAAGTGTAAAGTTAGTGGTTGAATGGGAACTTAGGTCGACTTCTTTTGAGTTTGGTGGACTGGGATCTAGGTTATTATCCTGAAGCCACAAAGGAAATTTTTCCAATTTGTTTCTAAGGAAACCTTCAAGAGAATTTTCAACGTTTTCAATTTGCCCGCAAGTGAAAACAATAAGGCTAAAAAGTGAAACGGTATTAAGGAGTATTCTGTACTGCATTTTTGAAATGGATGTGGGGAAAATGGGACTAAAATTAAGGCCTGGTTTAAATTTAAATGACAATTTTTTTAAACAGTTTATACGAGTATACGTGCTCGTTTTGTACTAATGTTGACGGAGAAACCGTATACCGAAAAAACCCCAATTTTATTGCTATTTGGTGGGATTCTGCTTAAAATTGGTTGAAAGCTCAATTCTGGGAATTTTATTTTAGACGAATTGTTCTCGATACCAAGACTCAACATTTTCAATACTAATTTTCCGTTTCCATAAAATGGTTCTTGTTGATTTTGTCATTAAATATTTATATAGTGAGGTCACAAATAGCCTATATAACCTTTAATATGGACTAATATTGGGACATTGCTTTGTATCGGTACTATATTTTAAATTTTAACCAAGTTAACGAGTGTTTTTCAGTTTGCTCCCCAATTTAGCGGGATGGATGTAGTTTTCAAAAATACCAACACCTAACGGTTACGATGCTTCAAATGAGATGCGTTGTTGTCCCGCAACCTATATACAAAGCACACTGTGGCAATGTCCAATTTGCTACGAAATTTCAAACGGAAAAAAATATTCAGTGAAAAAAAGTTGTAAATGGTTGCATATTTATTTGATTGCTAATGAAAATTCTAATATATTTCAACATGAATAGAATGTTACTAAGAATTTAAAACATTTTACTGAAAATGACAATTTTGATTAACAAATGGATATTTCACTCAAGAAAACTCCTTCAAAGGAAGGATTACAATTTGTTACTGTAAAGGAATAATGGATAGAAATTCAGTCACTTGAAACACTCTCCTTTTTCAACATGTTACGCCTTGCAGCAATGGCATGTTCCCAGAAGCCAATGATCTTGAGCCCATCGGTTATTCCATCCACGACCTAAAGTAATGTGGGAGCAAAGTGAAAGTTTTAGTCGCCTAATTAATTACATATTTAAAACATTGCATCTCGAATAATCTTTAAAATACCATTGCAAATTTCATTCCGCTGTTGACTGTCAGCCCAGCAGGCCCAGCCCGGACCATCAGGACAGTTGAAAGCTAAAATTAGAAGATTTTTTTTGTCAAATTTGCGTAAATAAAAAGGTTTAAACAATAGAGAAATATTAGCACGCAACTTACGTCCTTTGGGCTCTTCAGCAACTTTTGCCTCAGCAGGGACATTGGCAGCCTGGCTCAACTGAGCAATAGCAACAATGGCCAGAAAAAATGCGACAAATGCTTTCGGTCCCATCATAATGACTAAAATATCGACTGTTTACAAATTTTTACAAAAGTGGGTTTCGACAAAAATATTTTGCTTAAAAAGTAGCTGTTTTTAAAAGTGAGCTTGCTAGTTTGACTAATCGAAGGATTAACTTTGAATGATTGTTAAAATTACTTGGAAGGCTTATATACGTTATAAAAATATTCGTTTACATTAAATGATATATAGGCAAAAACTCAGGTTATCTACACAGTCACCTAAATCTACTTTTAAAATATTTTTTAAAAAATAAAATACACAAAATCGTCCTAGATTATTTCATAAAAACATCCCCTTTAAAACAATACTTCATGTCTAACAAGTAGTAGCATATTAACTCAGTTTAGTTTTGTATGCTGTAATATTCCAAAGCGACGAACCTTATAGGTTATCATTACTCACTTTGTTTACCATTTCGGAAAAATGTAAAGCTAATTTAATAACAAAGAGTCATCAAGTCGAATTGCTATGCATCTCTTATCTTCAATATTGTTGTTATCAAACGGGATTTTGTTTATAAACCAAATTATGTACATTTGAGTAAACATGACAAATTGGAAAAAATACACATCATTAAACCACATAAATTATTCGATTATTTGACTCTTTGACGATTTTTGATAACCAACATTTGACGTTGGAAAATACTAAATAATAGGTAGATTTTATGTTTTTATTTTAACAGGAAATTGGATAATTACGAGCAAATATTTGAAGTACAACACTTTTGTTTATAAAACGGCAAGAACGACTTGTTTCATAGTATATATGTAATATCTTGGGGTATCTAAAAGAAATATACTCACAAATGCCTCCTTGCGTGGTGGAAAGCTCTTCTGCAAAACAAAATTACTGTTATTTTTTTCTAATTATTTAAAATACTTCTTATACCGTTGACATCAATTATGTCATACTTGTATGTATGCCTTTATGTTGCACTACATCTAACGATATACCAATTTGTGCTGTTTCATAACGTTTATATCAAGTAATATCGTATTTTATTTATATTCCCAACAAAAACATTTTTTGCTACTTATTTTATATTACGAAAACCAAACTAAAATCTTTTTCAAAGTAAACCCAACCTCGAGAGCTAAAAAATACAATTTAAAATGGATAAAATTACTTTGAATTTATAAAATATTTCAAACGCTAAACATAAGTACCATTTACAAGTTGCGAAAGATTTATTATTTGTTAAGAAGATAATTCCACAAAATTACTTAGAGGAATTGTCAATTTAAAATTTTACTGATTTTTCCCATGTGGTGCAATACCAAAGTATTCGTTACATATTTTCCAGTTTACATAATAGTAGCAAAAATTTAGGTACTTGTATTTATATCTGTGTAGCTTAGCAATAGTAAAATTTGTTGCATCATTACAATTTATTACGTAGGAAATATCAAAGCTCAGCAAGTATTGATTTGATCATGTTTGTCTATCATCAAATGACAACACACATGACTTTAAATGGCCCACACAAACATCATTAGCACTAAATTATGCAAGATGGACATGTTAGACATGGCTAGCACGTAGGAAATTTAGAAGACTAGTCATTTTGATGAAATAATGGGTTCTTACAACCAAACACATCTGCTATAGCGTTTCCTGTAAAAATAACAGATTCGACAAATATTTACTTTGTTAAAATAAAAACTAGAAATACCACTTAAACTATAATTTGTAAGGAATGGACGTTAGTCAGAAATGGACGTTACGACCTGTTGCATAAAACCTATTTTAAAGAAGATTTTATTGAGCTTGTGTTAGAAAATCGTTAAAAAAATCCATGTACGAGCAACTAATCCAAATTCAAATGGTTTTAAATATCGTACGACATATTTGTGAAAGTTATAAAAACCAAAATAATTAAATAATTAATATAATCTCGTCATCTGTATATTCGTCATGCTGCTTGGAAAATATGACCGAATGAATCTCAAATTCGAAACATTATTTTGGCCAGCTTTTTTTGCACGTCGTATGAATATGCAATAATTTGGGCGGCTAGCAAGTTGCATCTATTTTGTTACGCATATCCATACAATGTCATTTGCTGTTTATCGTAAATATGATGCTGAAAAATGGACCTTTGTATGTTTTTTATGTGAGCTTTGCTATGTTTGTGTGTAAACATTTATAAAAAACGAAACAAAGTCATGCAAAACCAATTTATAAGTCATGTACACAAAATATGGTAAATAAAAAAACATTATTTTCCCTTGATGTTTTTTATTTCTTGACATAATCAAAATAAATTAACCACAAAAAAACATTGCAATTTGCAGCAGCACATTTTACTACAATTGCTTTTAAATTGTTTACGGTTTTTATATTTCCTTTTTGGATATTTTGAAGTAAGATAAGTGATCAGTTTATGATGCAAATTTTTGCTAAATATTATTTTTTATAAATTTAGAAAAAAATGTGGACATAAAATGTTTCATATAACAACTCTCCATATTTGTATTACCTTTATTTCAACTAATTATGATATAATACCATTTATGACCACTAACCGATCTGGCAAAGATTGATTTTAGAAGAAAATATAGATCAAATTTCAACACAACACTACAAATTTTACTTGTTTTTTATACATGAACAATTCGCATGTATATTCCATCGTTTAATGTTATTATGGTTTATGGCAGCGAGAGTTGCTTTTACATTTGTTGGTAGAGTGTGTAGATGACACATTTCAGATACAAGTTTTCATTTACGAATTTTCTCATTTTTGTAGCAGAAAAACTGTATTCAAATTTTTTTAGTAAAATATTATATCACGTGTGGATTTTACATTAGTAAGGCAATTTTGAACTGTCTGGTTGTAATAACTTTACTGACATAAAACCGAATCATAGTAAAATGTATCAGTTTTAAGATAATAATTTACTGATATATACAAAATTACACCAAACTGTAGTTGGGGTAACAAACAGATGAAGAATTAATATATTCCCCGTGTATACTGAACAGTACTCGTTCACTCCAAATTCGTTTCCGAACCCTGACAATTCATGTTTTTATGTTCTTATAAGACTTTGTCTCATGTATGTACATATATGATAAGCAATAAAGTCACTTATCGGTTTTTAGCATAAATTGGAATTCACAGTCCTACTTACGAATTATTTCTCAATAAGTAGTGCCTGCCCAGCGACAAATATTTTACTACATGATCGTCTAACTATACTAAATAGTCAAATTGGAAATTAGAATTTCGAGTTGTTAACCCTAAATGACACAAAACGTTTATCAAAATTTATCCATTTCTTTTATGAACTTATTTGTGATCAGGATTTTTCGAAACGTAATTATAAATGATTATAAATAGAATACCTGTTCGTGGGAAACCACATAAATTAATTTTTGAATTGAGTTTGCAGCAGTACATTTTACTGGCAAGTTTTTGATATTTCGTAGCCAAATTTAAAATTATTCCTACATTTCACATTTTCCAACACAGTTTTGGCAGTTATCTTGCATTAAATGGGCAACCAGTTAACCCTGAAGTAATTTAGATTTTTTTACACCTAACGTTTTACCACGTACCATTACGACCGTTGTCTTACTGCTTATAATAAAGAGATAAATGAAACAATGCATACACTTTTAACTATAGTATTCCATTTCAACAATTAAAACAATAAAAATAAAATTTTCCTAAAAATTGCTAAAATCATATTTGTTAAAATCATTCTTGTCTATATTTTTCTTACAAATATGTTTTGGAGTATATTACTCATTATAATTTTTTTTAACTATTTGGGCGTTCTGTTGATCCTGTCTCAACGATATGAAAACTCGGTTAAATTATAATCAAATTAACAAGTCCATAAATAAGTTCTACGTATTATCCTAATTGAACGTTTTTGAAAACTACAAATTATTCGGATGACTTCCGAAAATACACAAAAGCTAACCAAAATAATTTATTTATAGTCATGTCATAAATATTTAAGCTGAGTATTACATTTTACTCATTTTTATAGTAGAGTTATTTTTTTCTTGGAAAGTAGATTTAAATTACAAAGTAAAGATCAATGACCAAAAGTAAATTGGTCTTAAATCCTCTAACGAATTTTGTACTACACATGCCAAATTTTTTCCATAAAGTAAAAATGCACTAAAATGGTCAATTTAACCATCATTAGACATTATCAACCATCTTTTCAGTTCAATTTTTTTAGAAAGTGAAGCAAGGTAATTAAGTGCATTTCAATATACTTTAAAAAATTATTTATAACTTATAATGTATTAAATATCTCAATAAACATACACCTTTCACCTAAACAAAAACAGATGTACTATCATTGTAACAACCTAACATTTTTTACAAATATCAGTGTTAAATTTTACAAATAATTTGCTAAACCCTCCATAATTTGTGCTTAATGAAAACTCAGCCAAATTAAAATCTCCACTTTGTATTTAAGTAGGCTTTTCATTACAATCTATCATTTTAAAAACTTTGACGATTTATAATTACTGCATCAAACAAAAACTCCAAAACAAATTTGATTGCAGTACTTAAAATCCTAATCGTTTTACTTTCCACGAACGCAACCAACCTTTCCTCATTTAACTTTGGTAAATCAAATAGTTAACTATTCACGCATTTTACAAAACTGCAAAGGTATAACATCAACTTGAACTTTGTTATCGAACTCGTAAAGTCGCTACAAACCGTTTTTAAATAGAATATATTAGAATTCTCCACAGATGTCTTTTTATACAATTTGTTTAACTAGGGATTTTAAATTATCTCAGTTTCTTTTACAGTGTAATTATTCCCAAGAAAAATATATTTTTCAAATACAGGGAATAACCTTTTTTGACCGTGCGCTTTTGTATTTAGAACAATATTTTTCACAGATGAAACCGTTTGTTACTACTTTAAACGAATTTTTTAAACACAACAAGTAAATAAATTCAAAAATTATTGCATGAACATTGCTTTGTGTATCTGTGTATTTTCACCAAGAGCGTTCATTACCTCATTTTAAAAGGTTTTCAACATAAGTATTCCTTTATGTTTTTCTGGTAAAACTTAATTTTGTACAAATAAATTAAGTTCCCCAAACAAATCATATTATTATTTTCATCCATGTGATCATGTGGTAGCATAACTTGAATTCAGTTTTTGGTACATGCTAATTACCATTTAACTCATTATATGATAACTCTTAAGTTTTCGCCAAATCTAAGCTAACTAAAACATTTGTAACCGAACGTTTACAGAAAATATCAAATAAATTGCTCATTTTATATTAAATTAAATCAAACCGAGCACTACATTTTACTCAATTCTAACCCACTTTTCTGTTTTCACAACAATACCCTAATTTAGCTCATTTTTCCTAACTGAGGTAAATTTGCTTTAAGTTGTGGTTGGCGTGTCACTTCGGCACCTGATAACCAAAATGAGATACATATGTAAAAATTTATACTGTAATTTTATATTTCAGAAAAATGATTTAGTATTAAACTCTCACTGAAACGAAGTGAATCCTCAATCCGATCTTTCACTTTAATCCTAAAATGCTCCATTGCGGAGTAACCCTGGGCTCCCCTTTTTCGACTCACTTCATCTAATAAACCTGAAAACCATTTGTTGTAATATAATATATATTTATAAATATTAATAATAGTGAAGTTTAAAAAAATTAATACTTACATATTTACTGTGAAACTTTAAATAAGCTCTATAATATCATCAAAAACTGAGTAATGATCAATCTATTTGATAATTTTTCTAGTTCTTTAAATACAATTATTGGATGTTGTGATTGTGTAAAAAAACTAAAAGGCTACGTCACCTGTTTATTCCATTTTCTTGTCTACCTTAAATATCAGCTTTTAAGTTATCAGTTCAATGAACCATTCTGCGAGTGCGTTTGCTTTTACTGCTTCATTGGCTGTGAGCACTTGTTCAATATGCGACACATGTCGTGTGTTCAATTCTGGATTTTGCAACAAAGGAAGATAGCTGGTGTGTGTCTGGACGCTATCATAAGACAAGCATTGACGAAAGAATATGTGTTAAGATCTGTACTGAAAAACAAATCATTGCATACATCGTCTATGCATGAGGAAATAGGATTAAACAAGAAATCCTCTGGAAATTGCTTTTATTTTTACAGTTGCATAAAAATTAAAGAAGTTTTAATAAATATCTAAGAAAGTATATACTCATTTTTTTCCTGGAATAATGTGCAGATTTTTATCATCTTCGAATTGTTATACTAACTAATTTTTTTGTTACTGAAAAATAGAAAAATAAATACTTTCAGAAAACTAAATGTTTTTGTGTATTCTCAGAAAACATTTTAGTGCAAACAAATCACATTACATGTCAGTGGAATTTTAAGCATTAAAAAGATGTACTGATTTAACAAAATTATTGTGTCACACAATTTTTTATAGGCTTTCTATTGTACGTTTATTAAAACTAAACTGTGCCACTTAACTATATCCAAAATTCAATAAACTTATCTGCAAAACTATATTGTAACACAGATAGTTGCTTTAAGATACTTACCAATCCATTGCTATTAGGTTTTGTGTAAAGTCGTGTTTCATTTTGTATTAACTTGTCTAACAACCGTAAATTTGTTTTAACTGCCACTCTTTGATTTAAACAATACATTTTAAAGGTTGAAAAGGTGTACAAAAGATTCCTATGATAAGAAAGATCTCTCTCATTTGAGCATCTTTTCTTAAACCAAAACATTATACTTCGCTTTAACATATTTCAGTTAAAAAAAATTTGAGCTAAGTTATTCAAGATCTATTTTAAGACCTTCCCAAAAATAATTTTTATGTAAAACCATCATGCGTCACTATATATTTTTTCTGTCGATAGATTTTACTTTAGAACTTAAACACTTAATTTCACTACTCACCATTACGAAAACTACTTTTGAATAGCAAGTTTCGTTTGATAAAAAAATCACCATCTTGAAACAGTACATTATGCTTCAGATAACTTAAAAAATACACAGTTTCTTTAAAACGAATGAGCTAATTTGCATGTTTAGCTTAACAAAAGATCATCAAAATTATAACAAATAATTTTTGTATTCTTTTTGGTGAAAAATATAGTAAATTTTTACATCTGTTAACCTAATCTTTTTACTTCGATTTAAAAATACTCTCACATTAAGTTTTTTTTTCTACTTCAATTATTTGCGCTATGTTCACAAACCTGGTTTAAATAAAGTTTTCAAATTAGCTCTAGCATTATAAATTATTTTTGTTTTACTTGTGCACTAAGCTGATTTATAGAATTGAATTGACGCAGTTTTTAGCTTTTAGCCCTCAGATTTAGTAAAAATATACCTTGACTGTGTAATCAATAGACTTGGTGATTTTACATTGGAATTAATACGAGATTTCTTACAAGGAATTCGTCATCATCTTCAATATAAAATGGTAACAATCTGTTCTTGGAGACTTTTTTTCTTGGGTATTTTTTTGTATATTTGGTTGGGTGGCGTCGAGCTGTGCTGAGCTGAGCTGGCCTTTACTTGTCGTTCATAAACGTGTTTTGTTAAATTATGATTTCATCAAAATTTAACTATAGAGTTTCTCACTGTGTACTGCAGCATTACATTATAATACAATACAGAAAATATTTTACGTATACTTATTTATGTAATTTCATACAAATCATTTAAGTTTGTACATTTAAACGATTAAAAATTATACTTCACTCATAAAAAAACCTTTAAAAGGTTATTATTATTTTTGAATACTGTTGAATACGGTTTGAACTGCCAATTAACCACGTTGCATGGCGACAAATTTGACTTAAAATTAGGAAACCACCAATATATCTAACCATTACGTATCTTCAAAATCTTATATTTTTTACAATAGTTGACTTTTAATCTTACTTAAACACGTTTTCGTTATCAAATTGTATAAATTAAATTTTATCTCAAGTTTTTATAATTTTTTGTCAGCATCTTCATAATCATAGCTTCTTCATCTGAATATGCCATTTTTTGATGTTATTTAAAGTGTTAATTTTTTTTATTAACGTTACACAAATAAACTTTGCACTTTATAAATTTGTATGGGGACTTCCACTTTCCAGTTTTTATGCATCCCATTTACGAATGATTTTAAGTTATTCCAGCATCCAGTAAAAAAGAGTTATGCTCGCGTAACATGTTTCTTAAGAGGAAATCCACTGAAAAGTTATACAGAAACATTTAGTAGTAAAGGGAATACAAGTTATAATTATCACGATATAAAATAATAATTTAAATTTTCTTACCCATTGTTGTGCAAGGTATACAAATCATATGGCCAGATTAGCCCCGTAATACCACAGCAATTCACTTTATTTTTGTTCACGGCACTGAAATATTGAACAGTTATGATAACACTTTAAGTAAAAATTATTCACAGAGAATTTCATATTAAAAACCGTATAACTGGTGCTGGTATCTGTATTGGTTAGATCAAATTTTACAACAATAAAAGTATAAGATTTAAAACTTAATACAAATTACCTGCTTATTGCTAATTATTGACCAGATTGATTTTGTTGACGTAATTTATGACTATGAAATATATCCTAACATTGATGCACAAATACGTTTAACAAGTTATTATATGGTTTTAAATGATACATTCCTCCGGTATTTAATTTTTATACTATCATTTGTAAATGAAATTTAACTTTTAAATGGGTAAAGAATTAAAACTTTATGTTTTTGCATTTGTGAACAGCTGGTAAGTTCAACAATAGTCCATTCTGCCAGCCCGTTTGTTTGTATTGCTTATTCTGCTGTGTACACCTGTCTGACGTCAGACACTTGTTGAATGCTTTATTGTTGGGATTTCAACAAAGAGAGATCTTACCTAAATCAATGCATGGGGTATAAATGTGATAAACAAAGACATTGTGTGAAGATGTGTAGTAAATATGCACACATAAAAAGATTTATTTATCATGCGTATTATGAAGATGTTGTAATACTATAAAAACACAGGAAACAAAAAGTTAAGTTGTGCAATAAATAGTTAGTTTTAATGTGCCAAATTAAGATGTTTAATTTATAATCTATTTATTATTTATTGTTGATGTCTGCGTTAAAATATTTTTTTCGATTTGCATTACCTTTAATATTTTTGGAATGACAGTAATTTTTAAACATCAATAAAAATACTGCTATATTTTATGCGACCATTTTAAATCAATAAATTTAATTAAATGGAATAAAATAAATAAATCAAATTTGGCTCAAGCCGCACTACAAAAACCAAATGATATGGAACGCCATCGCTCTGCTTTTTCAGGTTTTGATTATTATAATTATTTAGATGTTACATGTGAGTCATCAAGTACATTTTTGATTATCACAGGGTATCTTTTGAATGCAGTACGATTTTACTATCTTGACATTTTTAGACACTGTTTCCATTTATTGCATAGTATTGCATTGATAAAATATACATTTCAAAAAATAACAACATCAATAAATCTGTGTATAAATCAATAGCATAAATTTTCTGGATATTTTGTTAACGAGTGCCTTAAAAATTCTCAAGTAAGTTTTCGATATTTTACAACTATGCAATACATTTTTAGAGCAAAAAACTTTAGTGACTGACCATTTCACGGGTAATTTGAGAATTTAGTTGAAGTATTTAATAAATATTTAGAAATTTTACTATAAAAATAAGAAGATGCAAAAACTATAAATATCTTAACATAACGTTTAGTATCCATGAGTATGAGCGTCTATGATTATGTGACATACACAGTAATACTTCCACATTTTAATCGTTTTTAACTGTTTTTTTAACAACAACACATGGGGGAGTTAGAGACTTTGGTTTGTGAGGTGAAAGATGCGATGAACAACCGCCCTCTCACTTATTCAATTTGTTAGTGCGTTATGGTGGTCCGCCTTATCTGCCTGAAGCAGATATGAAGGAAGCGAGTGGCGGGAGGAGTGCACACCGGAAACTCCAGCATTTACGTGAGGCTCTACGATCCAGTCTCGGGAAAGAACATTTGGGACTCCTGAGGGGTCACACCAGTATGAAGTCTTCCAACTCGCTGAAGGTGGAAGATGTGGTTCTCGTTGAGCACGAGAACTCCAAGAGGATGGATTGGCCATTTGGCCTTATATTGGAAGCAATCCCAGGACGAGACGAAATCACAAGGCTGTTCCGTGTTAAAACTCGTGGGAGAGAGTTCCACCGTCCAGCTCAACGACTTTATGTGATGGAGCAAGAAGTTTAAAATACTTAAATAAGGAATTAATGAATTTTGAGGTTGTGTTAATCGGAATGTATTTTTCTTTCTCCTTTTTTTGTTTGCATTAAGACAGCTTCGGGGATCGTTTCGGATGGTACGCTGCCGCACAGTAAGCCAGAAACGAGGCGAAGCAGCACCACACCAATTTAATTTGTTTTTTGTCCAATCAGTGCATTCTGTTATTGATTGGAGGTGGGAGTGTGTCGTAAATTGTACTATTATTTCTATGGTGACGCTGCGGTGGTGGCGGTGTGGTGTGATTTGGCTTGTACATTTGGGTCTCAATTTGCCCTGAGCACATTTCCCAATCTCCTTACAACACCTTCACCAGCCCAGCTATTTTTCTATATACTCAATTTGGACTTCTCCTGAAGCTACTTTGATGTACATGTGTCTGAAGCACATTAAATTGTAAATGACCAGTTGGCATTTCTTTTGTAAATATTACTCACTTAAAATTGCTTAATAAATTCACCTGTTTGTAAATTCCAAATAAACCTGAAGTTTATTTAGCACTGATTTAAATTGCAGTTATTCTGGGATACCAACTTTTAGAGTCCTTTGAGACGTAGGGAAAAGGTGCATTAGATTTTGGAAGGTTGCTGCATTAACCAGTTTCCGATATCTCGAAAACAGCATCATCCACGGTCCGTTATCCCAGATATAGCATTCATCTAAAACTTTGCTTTGCAAACTTGTGTTATTTTATGTAACATATTTCTGCGATATTGCGAGGGTATTTAATGTAGCTATTGTAATCGACATGTCCATAGTAACCAATATATGCTGTTGTTATAAGGAAAAATGAGTTCGGCTATTTGTAGCATTAATCCAAAGTTAGCTTTGTAAAAAATACTGTTATTTATTCCATTTTGATTTAAACACATGCAGTAGTTGAGCGAGTATGAGAAATATGATGTATTTAATATTCCATTGGTTGCCAAAAAGTCCAACACAAAACAGTTTCTTTCATGGCTTTATTCAATCCAATTTATTGAATTTTTGGGTCAAAATAAAATAAACTTTGCTTTCAAAATAAAATTTGATCATATAAGGATTTCTGAAAATTTAGATGCAATTTGGGCAGAAATTACATAAAGGTTTGGAGATGAAGGTAATTTGTTTTTTTTAAACATAGAAGTCAGTAGCCATTATAAAGTATGTGACAAAGAATACCTAATTTTTGAAGTTAAAGGGTTGCGTCGTTTTCGTTTTTATCGTCCAATGACACTGTAGACATACTTTCGGAAAACACATTTTATTGTTTATTTTTGTCAGCGGAGATCGATGGAATCGTTAATTAGGGTTTTCGATTTAGTTTTTGTTGTATGGAGAATTTGGTTTAAGTTCAAAGTTATTTGAAGAAAGTATTGTACGTTTTTGCTTTTTACAGCATACTTAATGTGGTTTACATATTTAAAACACTAAAAGGGATTATTTTATTCCTCCTGGTTTAGGCTTTTTAGACGGTTTTTTCGTACTGGTCTCTGCGTTTACTTTCTATTACAAAATTAAAGAATTGTGAAATATTTTAATTTAGAATATAAATTTTTTAACTTGTTTTGAAAACTATTTAACTTACCAAATTAGTAAATAGTAAAAGTACTATTAAAATAATATGAGTCAAGGAGCCGGAAGTCTTCATGATTTTTGAGGTCTATCCGTTCTACCATAGATGAGATTCAGCATAAAAAATTCTGGTAAGTTTTGGTGGTTTTGCCACAGTTTACATATGGAATAGTTTTAAAGCTTTTTTAGAGTTTCAATAGTATTATCTTAAGACAAAGTATGCAATGACGTTTTAATGATTATTAAAAAAAGATTACTTAACCAACTTATTTAGTGATTTGTATTGTTAAATGCAGCTATCATATTCTGAATCAATCCATAATAGCAAACTCGTGTCTTTATTACGCTATTGTTTAATGTCAACCGTAAAACGTCATAACTTAGAAAGATAAAGTTTTTGTATCCAAATGCAGGTTTATTAGTACTATTATGCATTTACTTATGCCATTTATTTAGTTAGTCAAAATTCTACTGATATACCTGCTTCCAATCAAAATAAAACAAGTCATAACACACTTTGCATATGTGAAAGCGTTAGTAGTGCATGCATGAATTATTGTAAACTAATTTGGAGTAAATAAAAATGTCCATACTTGTAGGAAAGTATATTACATGCCCGCTGTACGGGTGTAGGCCCTTTGCTAACATTACGTTTGCTAAAGTTACAATATGCCAAAATTTCCAGATGCTAACACTGCAACTAACCAACAATGCAAGATGCTAACAAGTAAATGAGCAAAGTATGGGGAACTGAAATTCCACTTGTTACAACACTAATCGACCGATCTTGACCTACTCCTCACCTCACTACGTGAAGGCTAATCTTGAATTGAACCATTCACCCAATAGACTTTAGGGCTATAGTTGGGTTAAATTTTAACCTTACCTAACTACAACATGGCTAGAATTGAATTGGACCTTACTCCCACTTAACCATCACGTACCTTAACTCGTATTGGAGTTTAACCCAAATTGAACCAGCTGAACCTTATTAATCGTGGCGAGAGTTAGGTTGGATTTTAAAACAACTTTAATTTACTTTAGAGCTTTGTTGGCTTTTTAACCAGGTGAATCATACTGACACGAGATTTAGGTTATATTAAGGCCAGCAAACCTATTGCAACTAAATATATATGTCCGATCAATTTGGTCTTCAGTTTAAGAATCTTGCATTGTTGCCAAAATGCAGTGTTAGCATCTCGAATGTTGGCAAATTGTAATTTTAGCAAATTTGGCATGTAAGCATGGGACCGGTAACGATATTATCTTGGTTTCTAGAAATAATACGAATAATACGGGGGTATTGAATATTTATATCAAATCGTTTTGAAATTTTCATAGATCCCATTGAAATTGTCAAGTAAGGCTGATTAAGTAAAAATTAAATTAAACAACTTATTTATGTTCGTATTCATGTCCACACATACAATAACTGAAAATCTCATGAAATACTTATGTATGTATGTATGTATGTATATAAATGTACGTCCTTTAAAAATGATTTCGAAAATACGATTTATTTAGTGCATTATATTAATCTAACAATTACAATTTACATTTCTAGTTTAATGTTAAACATACTGAATTTTCATTGCGTTTTTTAAAAATTTACATTGATGATTAATTTGCATTTTTTGGTAATATTTACAATTAGCATTAAAATACAATCTAAAGCTAACATTTTCTCGTACTACACTAACTTCGAAATATTATTTGTATATCATTCAAGAATTTAAATTCCACAGTGAGAGTTCCTCTAATGCTTGTTACTTATTCCAATAGTTTTTGTTCACGTTTGCTTTATTTTATATTAACTCAACTAACTAACTTATATTAACTAACTTATATTAACTAACAAATTTTATAGGGGTCATGTACAATGATTACGTTGAATAAGAGATAGATTTGTGTCGTCATAAATGAAATGTTAATATTTCATATATATATATATATATATATATATATATATATATATGTAGTCAATAAATCAGGGTTTC
>JAQFZH010000674.1:0-28892 GCA_034695485.1 Entomobrya nivalis | reverse complement strand
ACTGCTTCGGCGAGAGTGCGTTGCTTAACTTCAGAGATCTTACGAGTTCTGGTCAAACCGCACTCACCTGCCGTGCTTTTAACGTATCAATATAACTCTAATTTCATTTAAAATTCACCATTACTTTGAACCGTTTTCACTACAAACAAAAATACCTACCTATCTGTCAAAAATAAGCATGCATATTTTTCCTATCATGAATTACGTATTACATCAAAATATGGGTGATTGATTTTCATATTATGCACTTGATTTGTTTTGGAAATTTTTTGTATTATATTATATTTATAAAAATATACGTTTCAACAGAACTACTTTAAATTCTAAAATTTCCGTACAATTTTCGTCATTTATCATTTATTACATCTGTTCTGGTGTCAATCTACTTCTCTTTTCCCCCTATTTATACTTTGAGAGATACATAATTTAAAATTAGCAAGATTTTTTCTTCTTATTCTTCCACTCCTTTCTTTTTGAGAAAAATTCTTTACCAAATACCAGCAATGCATAAAATAATGCATCTATTTTATATTACGTTGTATGCACATGATATATAACATGATTCATGCTATCAACAGCAGCATCGACCTCGTTATTTTCTATAAAATATTCATATGAATTATTCTTGTTTTGTGTTGCAGCAACACCTTTTTCTCGGAACGTAAACCAAACGTACAAAGGCATTACAAATTTTAGGTGAGCTCTTGTTATTGTTGTGATGCGAGTGAAGTGGGCAGAAGAAGATGCGAGTTTTAAAGTATGAAAAAGAAAGAGGAAATTGTAAGAATAAGTAAATAAGCAAGCAAATGCAAACCAAGAAGAAAGAGAGTGATAATAGAATAGATACATAATATATTTTACCTTCTTTTTGTTTGCTAGCTTTGCGAGTTGAATACTATGTAAACAACTTCTTTTTCATCTTCTTTCTCTGCCAAAGATGTGAGTGAACATAGCAAACTACAATATTGCGCGCATATCTGTTGTAATTTCTTTTATTATTAAATAGAAAAGATTCGAGTGACTTTTTACAATGCCCTCATGCCCCATGTCTGTCTGCATAAATGTTTGTAACTTTTTTAAATATGAGACCTTTCGCAATTTAGCCTACGAATCTCCCACCCACACATTTAATACCCTTTGAAATGTCGGTACTTAAGTTTTAAATCCACCTCTCGGATTTTACAGATCTTCAATAATCTTGTTTTGGAGGACTCTGTGGTATTTGTCCTTTTCAACAATTTCAACAGAAGTCGCAGGTCGCAGAATATTTTTAACTTTGTAAAGTTTCAAAAAATTCAAAAGTCATTGTACACCTTGTTTATTTGGCTCTCGTTACTTGTATAGAACCGCGTGAGAAGGGCTAGTTTAAATACGTAAAGTAAAAGAATTGATACAGTTTCAAATCCACTTTGCCTACTTTTCAGTCTGCATCACTTGTTCCTTCTTAATACTCCTTTTTGTTTCGTTACAGCTAAAAAGGAATTCAGACACAATTTTGTAACAGCAACGCTTGCAATGCAACAAAGTTTGTACAAATAAAAGCGCGTAAGTGAAGTTATACATATTTACTTGCGCATTCATGTTATTTAAGAAGTCGATACCCTATAATTTATATCTGACACAAATTTACATATTATGTATATATTTGAAATCTATGTATTAATTTGAGATTGCAAAATGATGCATCCGGGTTTTGTGTAAGTCAAACAGCTTATATATTTACAGGAAATGAAAAATACATGCAAAAAACTGATATGTAGATGTAAACGGAAGAATACTATTTAATAAGAGATATATATAATAGAGAATTATTGTACATCTAGTAAAATTAGGCAAGCTTAATAATAAGAAATATTCATTCAGAAAATTCCTATTGATTCCTACTTATTCTACCCAAAGTATGTTTGGTGTTTACCTACTTATCACTAAAAGGACCGTACAGTCCCTGAAGCAGACTAACTTTCTTTTAAGTGTTTTTCTGAACATTGCATAGTTAAAAATCAATGTTTGAATGGAAAACTTATCATTTTTGTGAGAAACTTTCTTTCAATCATATTTCAAATAAATAAGTTACACAACAACTAGATATGTAAGACTGTTTGCATATTTGACTTTCCGCGTATACAGTAAACCAGTTCTTGTGAACAATCGGTCCATCACTATAATACTTTGGTAAACTTTCTCCTTTGCTTAGTTGTTTGCACAGTAAGATATGTATATGATACAATTCAAGCTAATGATACATATCCCACATTCAGTAGTCAAACCAAAAAAGAAATAATTATTAGATGACTTGGATGACTAGTAATTGGAACTTGGAAACAAGTTTCACATTCTCAAATATCTGCTAAGCCTTTGACTTGTAGCTGTGTAGTGTGCAAAGTAGCATTCCAAATGTAATTATATTTTTTGCACCATGAATTTTCCCGTTCATTCATTTATCACGGATTTTAAAGTACGAGACACAACTTATGTAGCTTATTAATTTGGCAGCAGTGTTTACCATTGATCGATAACCTGATGCGCTGACGGTTGGCGGTACACAGAATAATTTGTTGCTTATGCAATGCAGGTACAAGTACAACATGTGTGGGAATTCAAATGTTCATTATTGAAATTTTCATTTTGCTAAAGCTTTTGCCAATGTTCCTTGATCTTGTAGCGAGTACACTTACCCGTGTTCGTGCTTCACTTCTCATTTTACTACATTTATTCCATTAAGTTTTTATTACAGCGCAAAATAAATGCTTTCATGCATCCTATAATCCCATGAACGCTTTTTCTACATCGCTTTGAAACAAATAGACAAACAAATAATTTCAGACTAAAATCCACACAAGCATCAAATCGTTTCTTCCTCTCTATATATTCCTTACCGTTTCGGAGTGGATCTCCAATGTCTCTTCCTCTCTGTGTCGCTATTTTAAATAGTAAGGTACAAAAACACACTTGTGTGCAGCATTGATAGTCAAGTGATGATGAAGAAGAGTTCCATTGTAAAACGCTTGCTGTTTGATGATGATAGTTATAAAAAGTGGTTGAATGTTTGCTGTTTATGTTTGCTATGTTGTCGATGTTGATGATGATGACGATAAAATAAATATCAGCAAAAGCCAATGACAAAAATAAACGGACGTTTTTATAAAAGTGCAGTGCTGTTATTGCTGTGTTGGTATGAGTCTATGATGCAAGTGTACACAGCACACATACAAAAAAAATTACACCGATCACATCACATCGCATCTCACCGCGTGTTTTTCTCTGCACTTGTGCTTTGTACGAGTAAATACTGTGGTGTTTTGGTGGTTGTTTTGTGTGTGCGCAAAGATTAGAATAAAAAAAATACTAGTGGAAGTAGAAGTAGCATTAAATAGTGATACTCTGGCAAACATGATGATGATTATAATATATTGGTTCTCAGTTTTTGCTGTTGGTTGGTATATCATTACATTTGCTCTTCCTAATACAAAACTACGCAGCGCAAGGGACTTAACAGTCTTTTCTCTTGGTTGGAATACAAACAACAAGAGATTTTCACTGTTAAATATATACAGAAAAACAAAGAGACACATATGTATAATGATAATAACATTGCATTGAATTCGAAACTGAGATCTGCTGAAAAACCGCCATCCCATCATCATCGCCAAACAAAAAGTGTGTTCCAAATGCCTATGTATTTCCTTGCGTGTGTGTGTGAAAAAGATTTGATTTGAGTTTGTAAAAAGCGTCTCTTGCGTATAATGTATATATGTTCTCATTGTAGTGAAGTGTTAAAGGGGTACAAAAATAGCTGGAATTCCACCATGCAAGTGAATTCTCTCTAATTGCTTTGCTCATACCTAAAATCCGAATGTAATTGTGTCTCTTCTCATCTATCTGGCTATTTCCTTTTCTCATTTTCTTCTGCCTCCTCTTCAAACTTCTTACTTCTGCTTTGCTTCACTTTCTGTTCACTGTGTAAAGTATCATTTTTGAAATAATTTCCTCTCTCTACTTTGCATTTTTGTCCCTCTCTCTCTCTCAAAATAAAGCGTGTGGTACATTTATATTCATTCTTATTCAGCGAGAAACATTTTCAACTTTTGTTGTTTGGGAAAGTGACAAAAAAGAACAAGTTAAACTTGCTTTTTTGCAATTGACAAAATACTTTTTGAAAATGTTGACAAAAAATGTCATTTCTAGTAGACATTCATGCAACATTGTATAGTCTACTGCGTGTAGACTGCAGCTCTTGTGCTATACTACCGGCTGTATGCAAAGAGAAAAGTTGTTTTTTGGCTCGCTTGCAAACGCAAACACGGCATCGGCTCGGCACCGTCACCATCATCGTCGTCATCTTCATCATCATGAGCAGCAGAAGTAGCACTCCATTCTTCAGCTTCAAAAGTCTATAACAAACAAAGTCTTTGTTCTTCTTCATTTTCATCATAGTCTTCATCATCATCATCATCGTCATCATCATCTTGTTCTTCTTTATAACCATAACCAATAAGACGCAAAGTGGAGAAGAAAACAACATCATCATTATCATCGTCATTTCACATTTGAAAAGCTTTTCTCTTTTTCACTTGACTGTATTTTCTGCATGCATGCATATATTTTGTCTCATTATCATCATCATCCCCACCGTTTTATACTGTATATCATATTATATGCTAGTATGTATGTAAAATAATGGGTTTATACCCCAGCAGTACGTGCCGTTACGTTATGGTGTAGTTACATAACTTATAACAACGTTTGGTATGATGATTTGGTTTGGTGTGGTGTGGCGGTGGTGAAGAATGGATGGTGCCATGCCGTGTGCCAGCAGTAAAAGTATTGTTCATTCTTCTTCTCCTCCTCCTCCCAAGAAGTTTTGCAGCTAATATATAACTGCCAACAACTGTTATTACACAACTACTGACTACCATACAATTTGCGTTACATAAAAATAGATGAAGTATAAAAGAAAGAGAGAAAAAAACATCACTTACCACTTAACTTCAAATACTTACCCGTTATTATTAAATACTTGCGTACATTTGTGAGGCATGAACAACTTTTCAATGCGGAGAAATCAGAAGTGCTGATATTGCACAATCTTCATTCACAGTTGAAAAACAAGCAATAAGAGAGTCAATATCAATGATAGAAATGATTACTATACTGTTTAAGTGTATTTATGTCATAACATATTATTTTTGCCGAAGGTACGCTACTACCTTTTGCTCTCTTCTTTGGCTTCCGTCGGTTTGGTCTTGGAAGTTTCTGTAATCTCGGGCGAAATAATAGAACAAAGTGAAGTACGTTGAATTAAAATGAGAATTATGGCGCAGAGATACAAAATGCTTTCAAGGGGTGACCTGTTTTTGCTGCTTTTGCACTTCCGTTGAAAATGTATGAAATATTTCCAGGAATGAATTGGTCAGTTTACTCATACACTGCTTGTGCATTGCTTGCTTGCTTTACATTTTAACTTTCTAAAAAGCTATTTGGGGAAATCTGGGTACTTGTGTAGTGAACATTATCAACGTACGATAACTCATTTTTCAAATATTGGCCATTTCTAAGTGGTCATCGTTTTATAATACTCATCATTAGTGAATAATTTTATTTAGACCTAAAAGTATAAGTTTTGTATGCATGTTAAATCTGAATGTAGAACCAGTTTGATATTTTTTATATCTAGAAATTCATTTACCAATCGAAGTATTCTGTCAACTAATATAATACTTATAGTTCAAGTAAACGCAAATTTAATCTACTGTTTAATTTAATCAGATAGTTGCAGGTAAATTAAAGCAGCATTAAACCTTTACATAAACTATATCGTCGTGGTTCATAAATTATCACGATGTTTTGTATTAAATTTAATCGAATGCTGATTTATATACTAAATGACCACTGGTCAAATACATACAACCAATAGTACCAATAGCTTAACTCGAGGGTTAGCAATGCAATATGGCTGTTACTTACCGAAATTTAATCCAAATTCCCAACGAACTTCAGGAATTCAACTTATTGTTTTCTTTATTGACTGCCGATCTGTCTATCTTATCATCCATCTTTCTATCGCTCTGAATCTGACTGTAAATGACTTATTGTTTCAATAGAATGTGGAATGAAAGGGGTGAAATATTTTTATGTTGTTGCTGTAGCCAGGCTATTACTGCTATTTTGCCACTGGCACAGGCAGGCTTTTTGGTCTGAATATAAAGTTGTATTTTATATCATTTCCCTCCCTGCTTCTTTTACTCCAATCTACTCATGTACTCCTACAACAAGTCAATAATATAACCATATAAAATTGTTATTACTACAATTCCACATTATTACGATATGTTCGAGAGGAACATAACAAGAGAAATAAAAACGAGCTAACATGGTTATGGTTAATAGTGTTGTAAAGCCAGTATGTATACAACAATAAGATTATTCCTCAACTCAAGTCTCTCTTTAGCCTGATACATTTTCGTTTGTTCGTCCGTTCATTTTTATTTTTCGATTAAAATCGCACACACATACACACACAATAAGTTGCTCCTTCAACTTTTATCAAACGATATCCATCGTTTTCTTTCTCTCTCTCTCTATTTCCGGTGTGTCGAGTTACCATTAAATACTTACATAAAACGAGTGTGTGCTTGGATGTGTTTGCCGTATTATAAAATGTATGGTTATTACTATAAAAAAGCAAGTTGTTGTTCTATAAGCCAGCTATCTGAAACATTTGTCTATATTTTCTCGCCTTCTTTTTTTCTATCAGCCCAGAGCAGCTAGAGAACACACCACCACCAACAACAACTTGCACTGCTCTGCTACTACATAGCAAGCAAGTCTCTTCTTCTTTTTCGTTATGTCGTCGTCACAGCTTTGTGCACAAAACTAGTAGAGAAAAAGAAGAATAAAAACGATCAAGGGAGAAAAGAAGTTGTTGGTGATGCTGATGATGCGAGTTTCATACGCAGTTAAGTTGAACGTGTAGCTTTTTTGAGCAAGTAATTTCTACTATTGCTGATGCTGCTGTTGTTGTTCTACACAAGTTGAAAATTATTTTCTTGTCTGTAGACTCTTGAAAAGCAGTAGAATGTATAATGCAAGCTAATGTAAGAAAAGTTACAAAAATGCAATCCGAGAGAAGAAAACGTATAAAGTGGGACCAATACTACTTTTTGAACAAAGCCCAATAACTGAAAACCCAACTTGACTTGAATGAGAGAGAAGCAAGAAAATTAATCGCAAATGATACTACTTCACTGAACCTACAAAGATGATCAAATCGTATTGAATGCTTTAGTTTGTGTGTATGTATCAAATACAAAAAAACATTAGAAATGAATAGTATTTGGGATTTTTTCTTATTATTTGGACGATTTCAGAATACTAATAACTTTAAAAAGTGCATTATTATGTTACATAGTTTGTATTTTTAGTTTCAATATCGAAATTGGTTATTTCTCTTGAAATGTAATGTACGAATTATGTTAAGAGATTCATAAATTTTAAGATGAGCTGAAGAAGAAAAATTAACTACTTTTATTTAAAGAAATTAAACTCACATAAAAAAATCAACAGGAATGCTGCAAAAGTAAAAGAAAAATAGAGTTTATGAATGGAATATTTTTGAAATGAGTATCAATCAAGTGTGAATAAACACGCTTATTTATGAATGAGTGGCAGGATGAAATAATCATAATGAAATAAACTTTGTTCTACAGACAGAACGATATAATTAATTATCATAAAAGCATACTTGCAAATAAATAAATAATGTAATTTAGTGCGGAAAACTAATAATTTACTTGCGTGATCCCTTTTTACGGTGTACGACCTGTGTCGGCGGTAGTGAAGGTGGTGGTTGGCTGCATTCTTCTATCTAGTAAGCATGCCATCAAAAAATCATAGCTCTGCGGTACGGTACAACTTGCTTTCAGCTCGCGTTGCGTTTTTTTTCTCTCCCTACTTTTCTTCTAGTCCGTTTCATTCAAGTCAGTCAAAAAAATATATAGGTACGTTTTTTGCATGGTTGAGCGCTTCCGTGTGTGCCGTAAATATATTCCGTGTTCTAGTATATTTCATACTTTGTTGAAAAAGTGAATGATGATAGTAGGGGATGATGATGATGATGAAAGTGAAGGCAATGAAATAATCCTCCGCAGCGGTGGATCATCATCATGATTACACCGCTGCAGCACCACCAGTAGTTATATAAAAAAAACTTTGCTTTTCTCCACGCTACGGCTTGGCGAAGTTTTTTCCCCGGGTTAGTTGGTTTTTGGTGGAAGAAAAAGAGTTGGAAAATGAAAGACGTCTGATGTTGAGTTGAGAAATTCTCACCAAGGCAAGCAAGGATTTTGATTTAATTGAAGACTGCAGAGAGTGATGTGAAGTGGATTGGTTGATGATGGTTGCTGTTGGCTGTTGATGTGTAGGTGGAAAAGAATTATTTTCTTCTTCTTGAGTTGACTAAAATGATAACAGTCAGCCATGTCATGAAGAAGACCGAAAAGCAAAAGACCCAGTAGATTTTAAGAGTTGGAGGACATCATTACCTGACAGTATTAGAAATTACGTGACACGTATAATCTACCATGTCTTATCAATCTAATGCTGCCCGGTAAGATGAACCATCACTCCCTAGGGTCTTTTGCTGCTTCTTCTTACTCCTTCCTTCTTTGCTGTCATCTACCTTGATCAACATCGCCTTCTTGTGATATCCAACTTTTTGCACAACGTCAGGCAAAAAAATATATATCCTTTTTTCAAACCCAAATTGTAGTAGTGCCGGATTGGTGTATGTGCAAACCTTGTTTTTGATGATTGTCGATCCTCTTCTATCTTGCTCACTTTTTTTGGTCAAACATACCCAATTGTATTTGGTTTATATTCCCTGTTGACTTGACTTAAAAGGAGTTAAGCAAGGTAATTCACTGTACTCTATTGATGAAATATTGTTGACTTTTCTTCTTGACTTGCTTTTTTGTCCTTTTTTTCACGAATGAAAAAGTGACTGCGACGATGATATTATTTCTTCAAACTCAACTTCCCAAAGCATACAATAATATTCAAAATATAGATGTTTTTTTCTGATTTGATATTGTACCAAGATGTAGATGATGATGATGCTGTCTGATTTTGGTTGGTTGGTTGGTGGATTTTTTTTATTTGATTTAGTTTGATGGTGGTAGGATTCACCTGGATTCCTGTCTCTCTCTATCTTGTCTACGTAGTGATATGGAACAGAGCCAATAAACGAGTGAAAAAAGCAAATGACCCTGCTATACGACTACTGTCATCTTCGTCTTTATTGTACTGTTCGACATTGTTGATCATGATAAAACGACGAATCATACCAAGATCAACGGTTAAGATGATGAATATCAGCTAAAAACATACTTGTTACAAGAAAAAACACCACAATTTATAGAAAGTACGGTAGACTTGGATTTTTGCACTACGGTACAAAACTATAATACTAATCAGTGATACAGTTTTTTTTTACAGTAGCCAACTAAATTTATTACTTGGCTGACCGAGAAATTGTTATGTTGACTGACACGGATAAAAGGCTGAATTGATTTGGGTTTGGTGGTGGTTTCAGAGACGTAAGATAACGTGGAGTACAGTTGCAGTAAGAGCAGCCAAAATGTTGATTTGTGGGGTGAACAGGGACGGGGAGAGTTTTAAGAACGCTTCTGTATTCTGTATGTACAGAAGCAGCAGCAAAAAAACGGAGCGTCTCTCTTTCCATGACCATTCCGGTCAAAATCAGGGTACTGACTAAGTTGTTTGAGCAAGCCGTGCCAAACTGGTGGTTTGAGTGGTAGTGGTGGTTCCAACAACGACACCATCCACATTTACCACCACCACAGTGAAGTAATAGTACAGAAAGAGTTTTTGCTGTATTGCAGCAAACTGCTGCTGCTATGTGATCAGGCCAGGCCAGAGACCAGGCCATGGGGATCATTAGAGATAGCTAGAAAGAAGAAGAAGAAAACGAGTGAGAGAGACAAGGAGAAAGAACGAAAAGCCAAGTCAGAAAGAGTTTTTAGTAAAGAGAGGATGCTGCTGCTGCTTTGATAAAAATGATACGTACGTTACATTCATCGTACATGGCAATACCTAATAAATAGCCGACGTGTGTTGGCTGTTGTGTGTGTACAAAGTAAAGTAAGTAGTGAAGTAGGTAAAATAACATTTTAAGTAGTGGTACTTACATACTTACTTGGTTGGTTAGATTGGAGGAACTGCTGCTGCATTGCTATTTTGCCTTTAAGCTTGTTTTTGTACATATTGCTTTACTGTATATTTAGTTGGGCTGTTGGTCTGCCTGGTGCTGATGTTGTTGGTGTGGTGGAAGTAGAGTGGATTATAAATATTAGCTTGTGGTATGGTGGTGGTGGTGGTGGTGGTGAAGGAGTAATACCGCCCTACGTACAATTAGCAAAGCTTTACTCTTACACGAGCATTTTGACTTGACTATTTAGCTATGTGAAAAATAATAAGCAAGTAACACTTTAGGTTTAACTATTTTGTTCGAGATGAATTCAAGTTGAGAAAGAAGTGGCAAAACCTATACAGCCAGCAAGTAAGAGAGAAGAGAGGGAGAGAGATAACAGGAGATAATGATATGCATATTGTTATTATAGGAGAAGCAGAAAAGTTCAATGTATTAGCCTATCTACTTTTGTAAAAGTAAAGTAGCTTTAGCTAAATGTGATGTGTGTGAGAGTGTACAGTGTACCATACCATTTACCATCATCACCGCCAGTCAAGTCAAGTCAGTCATCATCTCATCATCATGATCATCCTCATCATTACTTATACAATATGTAGTGTTACATGCATGCATACTACTTAAATACCAATACTACACCACCATTTGTCTGTTATAAAAACGCACAGAAGAGAACCTCAAGCCCATACGATACGATATCATCATCCTCCTCATCCTCAACTCAATCCTCATGATGATGATCATCACCACCACCATCAACCGCTTATTATATTGGCATCAATATCAGTATCGCCTTTGCCGATGATGAAAATGAACACTGAAAAAGAGAAGAGAGAGTGAATTGAGTGATAGATAAGCTCAAAAAACCTCACACATAGATAATCGTAGTCACAGGCACAAAATAATGAAAAGCTTAAAAAAAACTATACAGTACTCTTCCTCCGATGATGCCCGGCCATTGAGCTCCCATTAGAACCTCGTATAAAGAAGTATCATTTCATTCCACTCATTCACGTTGTCGTTACGTCTCTTTTTGTATTGTTTCTCTGTTAATGTGCAATGTAATCTGAGACAGACACAGAAAAATAGAACATGGCTTACTAAAAACAATTATAATCCCATTCTACAAAGCTGCTCTGTTACAGTTATTGAAAAAAGTTAAGAGCTAAATTTATGCACAAATAATAAGTAAATATGGTTGAGCGTGGAATGTGAGATTGTTAATAAGAGTAGCCGTTCCCAATTATCGCACCAGTTTATGTATATTAAAGTAGCTAACCATCCCTCGTTTAGAATCTTCTAAAAAAATTTGATCAAATTATCAATATCATACTAATCATCATATCATCATAGAATGATGATCACGACTATTATTCACTCGTTCATAGTTGGAGTTTTTTTGTGCATGCAAATGTTTTATCTTTTAACTTTAACCAGTCCAGAAGCGGTAAACCAGAAGCCCAGCAGCACAAGCACGGCAGCCGCAGGAGATTTTTTATGCATTACAGCTTTAGACATAAGAAAAGAAGAAGGATTATCATAATAGCAAATAATTTCATAAGGGTAAAAGCAAAGTGGGTATATGATATATGTGTGAATATACTCTAGGTAATATAAGAAGTAAGACGTTTGGTTTTGGTTCGGTAATAAAAAGAAGAAGATTAGTTTGTTAGTTTGAACGATGAACGACCAAAGGAGAAGAATGATATATGCAACGCGCCCCGAATTTTTATGTCGTTTTTTTGCAAGAGAAAAGTGAAGCCATTCATTAAGTCACTGCTGAGGTTATGACTTGCTTTGAGTAGGGAAATGAGAGTTAAAATGAAAAATGAAATGGTTAATATGATTTACTTGTTGATGAGGTTGACTTTTGACCTGACCCATCCCAATCCTACACGCTGAGAAATCAAGTCAAGTAAGCCAATTGCTTTTTGGTAATTTTAACGCAACGGTTGTAGTTGTAGATATAATATGTACATTACACATTATATAGGTATTTCGTGAATATTTATTCGTTTTAGTACAAAATATAATAGTTTGATTCATTATCGAGATTGTTTGACAAATGAAGAAGATGAAAATTACTGGATCTTCAACTTTCGTGAAAGATCTCCCTGGGGCATACATTTATATGTGCTTATGCGTGTGTCACCATAAGTCATCTCCATCTCGCATAACATACCATATACCATACTCACTCAAGCCAGCTTATGTAGCAAATATCATAAATCTCACTGCTGCCTTTGCCTTTCTACTTTATACATAATATTTAGTCTGATTGGAATAACAATGTTATCATCATCATTAATAATTTTATTTTCAAAGTATAAACATGCATTATATATGAAGTAGTAGGATAAATATCGTTATCATCATAACTCTCATAAAAGCAAATAAGTAAGATAAATAATTATAATTATAAGGGAAGATGATATGATGATGATAGTGGTTGTTCAAGAAAGAAAATTGCTTTTGGATATTTTTCCTTTTCAATTTGAACTAAACACACTCATAAGTACAAGGCAATATGATATGACGAAGAATCAAAGTCTTTTAGTTTTAATTAACTTAATACTACAGCCATTCTGGATGTATTTGGAGTGGAGGCGGATTATAGATTAAGATGACTGACGTATATGGATTCGAAAAAAAATGCTCGTTAATTTTCAGATTATTGAATATTGCTGCCATGTTGGACGGAGATGATTTTAATCTTTGATAATATTGATACTGATTGATAAATAGGCAAAATAAAATACTCCATGAATGCATAACGGTATGGTTCACCATTTTGTCCATATAAAGTACCTAAAAATTAATGATATGAATAAATGTGATTGATAAAAATATGAATTAATTTGGTTGTTTTCATTATCAGGTTGATAAACTATTTTCTGTGCTGTTGCTGTGCTATGTTATGCTGACTTTACATTGCATGACATGACATGTAGTAGAGTTGTGATTGAGCAAATATTTGAGAGAGATAACATTCAAACCTGCAGCAAAAGCAGAACAGTGATTTATCAAAGAAGACCTTTTTTCGTTTAGGTTGATTTGAATTTAAGGAAATTATCGTCATTGCTTTACTTTGCTGTATGTGGATAACTGGATGGGATAAATTTATATCAAAACTAATTTTACTTATTTTTTTCTGTAAGAAAACAGATAAAACTGTCCCATGATGATCGCCATCAACGTCATTATAATCGTCTTTATGTACAGTTTATCAAATTGCCCAATATGGTGACATTTCACCCGCATCAAACTCTCTACCACCCTAAAGAAAATGTCTCTACTTACTTGGATTTCACTAAGATAAAAATAAAATTTCTTACATTATTTGGAACATTAACATTCAATCCATCCACAACTAAGGAAACTTTTTCCCCTTTTATCTAAATTCTCACGTTTGCTGCTGCGGTGGACCTGATGGAAAAAGTTGAAGGGTGAATAAGAACACAGAATACATAATGCATATGTATTAATGCTACCATTACTTCTAACAGTTCTTCTTTCACAATCTGCATCGAAAAGCATCGTCATCTTTCATTTTACAAAAAGTCAAACTTTGAGTATGGGAGCAGAGATAAGAAAGGGAAAAACATGGCAATTGTACTTAGATTGTAACAGTTGACTTTTGTGTTGTAATTCTTAATGTGAAAAGCATGATCTTCTCTTATTTCTGAAAAATTAGGTTTGTTTAGTAGCAAAGAAAGATAAAAATGTCGCTCTTCTATACATAAATGATAAACACTGTCATACTCAAATATATTATTAAAATACAGCGTCAAGTTTGCTGGATTGAATAAATGATGCATTTCACAACACCAAAACCATCATCATCTTCGCCTTCAACCTAAATTCATAGTAAAGTAGAAAAAGAGGAGAAAAAAGAAAGATGATAGCAAAAAAAATGACGAAAGAGAAGAAGACGATGGGACGTTTTTTAAGTAAGTATCTTATAGAGAGGATGTTACATTTATGTAACTGTTATATTGTCATTTGATGATGTCGTCATCCTTTGATACTAATGTGCATTCCATTTCATCATAATGTACACTTCAAAAAACCAAAATAGGGGATTATTGTGTCTACCAAGAACAAAAGTGGAGTTCTTCGAAAAAATAATGTGTAATAGTGTATAAGTGTATGCGGTGAGCTTCAATAATTAACTTTGCGTTTTGTCATAAAAAATAGTAAACACTTTTAGTTCATATATATTTTTTAATCTTTATATTTCATCGCCTAACTGCAATAAACTTGCATCTATGTATTTCTTGAGATAATTTGATTTAGAATTCAACACCCTCATCTAAATCCAGCCATGAAACACTTAAATGATAGTAACGCGATGAGGTCATTCACGTCACGTTAAATAAAGGAAAATGGCATAAAATTCTAGGCCGAATTGAAACTTTTTTATCCCAAAATATAAAATTGTAATAAACCCCGAGTTTTGTCACCAGTCAATGGATGATAGTTTAGTGGACAAAAATAACATTTAGGTATATTTTTATCCAACTTTCTGTTTTTTTTCTTGTGAAATATTGACAAGAAAAGTCAAACTTTGAACTTAGTTTTTGTCATACTTTATCTTATATAATTCATGATCATTGGTCAAAGCTGAAATTCAATAAATAATCCAACAAGGAATTATTTTCATCCTCTCTGGTAAAATGAAAGTAAAAGCGTTATAAGAAAATTAAAGTCTCAAAAGGACAGAAAAAACCTCCTTATTCATTTATTATCCCCACTTTTCTCTTTTTTTGGTCCATAAAAAGCTTTGTTAGTTTTTGTAGCTCATTGAATTGAAACATTACTCACTCTCTTGTGTTGTGTGCTAGCTTTTAGTTCCCACTGCACACGCATCCTGTGAGTCACCTATAGCTTATTACATGTATGCACAACACAGTAAGAAAATAAGGGTGTTAAAAGTCTAGGAGCCTACGGTCGACGATCAACAATGCCATATGCCAGTCCAATCCACCATCCACCTCCTCAAGAAATGTGTAATAAAAAGGCACACACACACACAAAACCAATGAGGCATGTCGTCATGTCGTAAGTGTAAAGCGGAGAAAAAGGGTTAATAACATAAAAACAAAAAAAAAAGTATTTTTTCTTATAGTTTTTTCTCACTTCCTCCTGCTTCGAGTTTTTACTACTGTAAACTACAACACAACAGCAAACAATATATAGCAAAATTGCATACTGTCCATGCCAAAGCGATCAAGCATTTATAAGGCAAACTATGAGTGTGTACATACATTATTTCTTTCTTACATTTCACATTTTATGCTTGGTTGTGTGCAAGGGTTAGTCAGTCATTCAAATCACGATATTATGTGATATGAAAAATAATTTATAGTTTTATACGAAGGAGTGTAATAATAACGACACAATGTAATGCTTTCATGCAAAGATTTCATGCATGTAGGAAATGAAGGCATGCATGCATATACACATGTTTGCAGTTGTCGTCGGAGGAGGAAAATTCCCAGTAGGAAAAAAAGGAACCCTCTACGAAAAATAAAACATGGCTTACACACATTCTTTCGTCAAGAAAGAGGCATGTAGCTATTATGTATGTATGTGTACTTTGTTCCAGAGACATGCAAATCAAAATTTTCATATCGAAATAACCAACCAAATAAGCCATTTCATTCCACCAGCAACAACAACCTCCGTGACTTTTAATCTTTAATGTTAAGTTTTATAGGGCTTGGCTCTTTTGGCTCGCAACACTACACAAACGTTGCAATAATTTCTGCTGTTGATGGAGTTTGTTGGAGTGGGGAAGGAGGAAAAAAGGGCAATGAAAGGATAGAGTAGAATAATGTATTTAATGGGAATGGCGATATGAAGATGTTTTAGAGAGGGAAAATATGCACATGTAAAATACACTTAATGAAAAGAAGAATGAACAAGCACAAAGCCCACGATGACCATGCTATGAGTGGACTGGCTGGACTTGTAAAGAAAGAGGAATGCATTCGTAGAGACATGAATGTTGAATGTAGTGACGAATTATAATAATTTCATTTGATGTTTGAAGTGATGATGACTATGACTCTGTCTGTATACGTATACGTCGGAGTTAGTTTGAAAAGCATTATCGGCAGAATATACATGACACTGCGTACGCAAAACGACAAGAATTTAGAAGATTTTTAGTACAAGCTGAGTAGCTACTAGAGAAATATATGAGCGAAACATTCAAAATCCTTTCCCGATATGGTAAAACCACGATAGTCAGAGTGAACTTGGCAAAAGTTGCCCTAGAATAACGACTCTGTGTGCCATGCTACTCTTCTTAAAATAATACATGTAAATATTATCAAATATTTTCCATGAAAATCTTCCACATCGTCATCATCATCAACATCATATCAGACAAGGTGGTGGAGGCAAATTATGACTCAGTGGGACTTGGGTACTCACTCACTTCTCTAACTTGTCTTGAAAGTAAGTTGTTTAACTCTAAATTTAAAGCAGCTACAAAAACTGACTTTAAGGCAGGCTGGTAGTGAGTGGCAGAGAGGCACCCAATTTCTTGAACAGTTTTACGACAACGACAATACGGAGACGGCGAAGACGAGGCCGAAGAAGATGATGATGACGATGAGAATGATGGTGACTATTTATATGCATGCAAAGTACTCATGACAAGAGGATGGAGGAAAGACACCGACAATACAATAATGAATGCAGCAGAAGTAGCCGAAAGAAGCAGCCAAGAAAAGAAAACTGTAACAAGAAGAAAACGACGAGTCAACAAGCCAGTTTTAAAAGGGTAACAAAATATAAGGAGTCCACTCATATGAACAAAGTAAATGTTCACGAATTTACAAACGAAGAAGAAATCAGCCTAAAATTTTTACTTTACATGAATACACTTCCAACAAACTTATTCGTATCATCATTGCCATCGTCGTCATCAGAAATAGCAGTAGTAGTAGAAGTAGTATGTATAGCAAGCAATTACAGAACATGCGACAAAAGATACAATAAACACAACAACTTTGTTTTCATGACTTACTTGGCTTGCACACAAAGTCGTATAAATAAGCTGTAACGTAGCATCATCATCAAAAACTTAAGATCTCAAACAGTCAGATACAGAAAAAGAAGAACAATAAGAAAAGCTGAAGAACAATTTTTTTTGCTTCTTCCAATTCCAAATAAGAATAAGTTGTAGTTGATCATGATGATGATGATGAAAGGGTTGCTTTTTCGTACTGTTTCATTACATTACATACTTTAGCTACTAATAAGTAGCTATTCTGGTACATATTGCCAACTTTTACATGGCCTATTATTGACTCTACTTTAGTAGCAGTATATTACCAATTGTGATAGCAAAATAGCAATATTTACATTGCATATAAAACATGGTACGTGAGTACATTGTACAAAATGGCATTTATTTTATAGCGTGTTTTGTTGAGTTGAGTTAAAAGAGAGTCCTTCCACTACCACTGCTGGTGCTACTAAAATGTAATCTTCGTTTACAATGTTCAATATAATATGTTATAGAGTAAAAAGGGAAGAGAAATTTGGCTACACGCAAATAAGAAATACTTTTCCCTCCAAAAAGCGACTACCACATACATAAAATGTGCATATTACAATATATTACAATGCTGCTTGCTACAAAAACACCATTCTAGCATATCGCACAAATTTTTATGAAAATATAATCTACATAAAAATTGTTACGTTGATAGCTTTTCTCTGTTACTCTACTACAGTAACCACTGTGCTTCAACTACACTGTTAAACATCCAAACCAACTTAAAACATAACTCGCCAACAAGAACACAAATTTTTACAATTTTTATATTTTCTCTCTTCCAAACGAACTAGTCGTAGATACGGAAAAAGCAGAAGATTATGAAAGGAGAAATTGTAATATGAAATAATAACATGCTTGCACACCATTATATCGGTACCAAATACTGGAAAATGGATACATGCAATAACAACATGCTTTCATACTGCAGCAGTTTGATATTCAACGCCACAACGACGACTAGACCAAGATACAAGGGAAAATATTTTATATGGTCAATAGTCACAAGACTTGGCTATGAATTTTGTACATTTTTTAACATTAATGAAGGAAGCGTGCACTATGCATCATCATGCCGAATATCATGTCGTTTTTTTTTCCTTTTTCATTCACACACTCACACGCAAACAAGCTATAACACCACCGCCACCACCGGAGGACAAGAGGAAACCGACCTGTGTTAAAAGTCCGAAGCATTATGACGATATGGTCGTGATCACCATCATCATCAATATTATAGTCGTACAGTAGCAGAGCTGTAGCAACATGGAAAAAATCAAGGTTTCATCGAAATATGTTTTATGACATGAGGACGGACGGTAGGGAAAATGAAAGGAGAAAATTCGGAATGACTTGGGTGAAAGAAAGGGAAAGGAACTCTAGCACTCCATAGCAGTAAAAACAGCAACAAAATACACATGTCTTTTTAAAATAACTAAGCATATTGCATGCTTGTTTGATAAAGGTATGGATTTATTTTTGTAAGGATCTTCCTAAAGGTGAAATGAGGAAATAGGTTTTATAAAATCTGCTTCGCCTTTATACTGAATACTGAAGAAAAAGAGATGAAGGCGGTATATCGTTAGAGCTGCTTGGAAAACGCCCGGCAGAAATGGAAGTGGCCAGTATTAGCAAAGTTTTATCTTCTGTCAAGTCAAAGGTGTTATGCATTTTCTTTTTTTTTGCTGGTTCTGGATTATATCATGGCTACTTTGGAGAGAAAGGAAAGGGTTAACGAAACACATGAGACAAACAAGCTTTTACATCTAGTACACAGCTACTGGTCATTGGTCATTCTCCGCATGATGCAGTGACTTAATTCCTTTCTGTTCTAGAGTAACAGCAAACTAAACAACGACAAAGAACAGCCGTTTTTTATACCAAAATGATCTTGTATAGATTATACTTTTCTCGTTCATATGTACGGTCGTTCTTGTTGCTGCCAGGCTGCCCCATGAAATAAATCGAAAGAAAGGATGAAGGAGCAGCAAACCCGAAAACCAAACAGAGAGAGAGAGAGGAAAAATGACGTTGTTTTATGGGTGAAGCTGGTGGTGTACAGGTGTATATTAGGCATTAGGTGTGTATATGTTATGACGATGATAGAGATATGGTCACTACATATTATAGCAAGAATTTTTTTACATGCATTTTCAGAATTAAACATACATTTTGTGTAACGTGAGGAGAGTGAGGGGAGGGGAGTTGATTGGTGGTGTAGTGGAGGTGGAGGAGGTATATAAAAAATATAATGCAATATGCATGTAGGAAAAAATTCAACAAAAATAAAAATAAAAAAGCAGGACTTCATGTGGCTTGTAATCTCGTCGGTCTGATTTTTTTGTGATGTTTGTTTCGTTACTACTGTATAACTTGCTGTTTTGGTGGTATTATTACCAGCCAACGACCAGACTAACTAATCAAGAGTGTAAATCAGTGAAAACAAACGCAGTGCGCTTGTTTTTCCCATAGATATTTTTTTATTGTGGGTTTTCTGTGGTTGGTTTTCTTGTTACATGAGTATTACGACTTTTTTTTACAGAAGAAAGGTCTTTAAGGATTAATATTAGAAAATAGAAGGAGAAGAAGAAACTATTATGGATGTGAATGGACTTCTGAATTAGGTTGACTTTATGCTTTCTGTTTTTACATTTTTATGTAGCAACCCCACCACAAGCAAGTATATTTCTTATAAAATGGTTAAAATGTAGAACAAGAAAGAACAAAAGCAACAAAAAATAGTGTAATGGACAGGCACTTACTTAAGTCATTGGTGGTGTCGGGTTAATGTCTCTGAAGCTGGTACACAGTTACTGCTGCCATTTGCATTTATACATTGTTTCCTCTTCCAATCCACTCCAATACACAGTCAAATCGACAAAAAACAGTAGACACGAGAATCCGTTCCATTTTTCGTTTCCTAACTCAAGAAATTCCCGTTTTCTCTCCCTCGACATTTCTGCTACTCCTTTCCTTCTCATAAGTTGATTTAAACAAAAAGGAAAATAAAAACGAAGCAGTGATGGTGGTGGTGCCGTATTTGGTATATATTATTTTAGTCAGTTTTAAACGGACAAGTTGTTTACTACGGCTGCTCTTTTACTGTTCGTTTTTTCACAAGGCGGGCTTGATCGGCTCACACAGTCAACACAGATCGGTTTTAAATTTCAATCCTTTTGCCGGCGAGAGAAAAAAAATACACAAAAAAACACGATAAGAATACATATAAGCTACTGAGCTGCAACTCTCAATTCTTATTAAATTGACCATTAAATTATATACTATGTATTATAAAGGGCTGAGATTGGAATTGTACTAGAATGGGATACAGCACACAATCGGTATTTAGCATTTGCGTCAGCAAGAAAATATGCAATTAAACATGTCTATATAGACTATATTTACAGAAAGGTCATGATAAAGAGGAAGAACGAATGAGGTGACTATTGTACTAAAATGATTGAATGAGTGGCTAAATGTGTTGCAAGGTAATAAAGGTGGTATAATGACGGGATTAAAATGGATGAGGTAAAAAATATCACGAACGAAATGAAAATAAAATATATGAGTAAAAATTGATAGATTACCTTCTTATTGCTCTGTTCTGTTTCTTTTTGGTATGTAGTCGGTGTATATTGCACACATTAAAGAGGTCCAGTCCAAGGTAAAAAATATTCCGACCAACAGCCACAACTCACGTCGTCACTCTCACTCCTTTCCCCCAAAAAATGTTGTCAGCATTTTGATCATCATCGACACAACCAACACTACCATACCACCTCCAACAAACATTTTACTGTATAAATGGATAGGGAAATTACAATGTTACGTGTTTCGATAAAAATCCTATCATACATATCTTCTGACTATGAATGAAAGAGAGAACTGCCGTACCACTACTCATGCTACCATAATAGCTTGTATTTTTTACAACATAAAGTATTAAAAACGATAAAAACAGAATGAGAAGAATGAAAACAGAAAAAAGACACTTGAACAAGTGTTCACACAGAATTCAAAAGAGAAGGGGGAGAGGCTTATAAATGAGAAGGAAAACTTTAAGTAAAAACAGTAAGTTGATCGGTTTCTCGACTGTTTGATAAAACGTCGAACTAATTATGAAATCGTAATTGAAATTCATTAGAACGTTTTATCTCACAGTTAAGTTACTTTTTGAGTTATTTTCCCCTTTTCTACGAGCCTTAAGCAATCTAACAGAATAGCTACTCTTTCACTCTCCAGCTGCATCTACGAAACGCATGCTGTGACCAAATGGCTTGATAAAAAAGTGACCTGGTTTTGGTTTTGGAGTTTGATCATTGATGAGTGGAGTAGAGTTGTACTAATTTTGATGGTTGTGTTTTGTGATACAGTTGATGACGGTATGAGGATTATTGTGAAATATATGTAACGAAACGTGACGAAAGTCAAGTGTGCATACTTGTTATAATATAATGTAACAACATAAATCTAATGCTTTTTCTTGACTGGTATAATATTTTACTCAATAAAAAAACTTTATACTTTGGTAGATTTTCTTTCACAGTAGTGCAGTGGCTTGAAGTTGGAATAGAGAAAAGGGATGTAATAAACGATAACGATCATCATGATCCCCATCACCAGAAAAAAGGAATCCTCTTACAAAAATTCTTATCATCATCCTTTTCCTCTCTATGCTTGTTAATTATGGTTATTTCATGAGATATTATGCAACCCAACAAAAACGTTTGAAATTGTTTTAAAAACTTGAAAACCTAAAATAAATGCGGCATTAGAAAAAAATGCAAAACTGCTTTGAAAAATCCTTAATTCCAAATGAAATTTATGTATCCGTATCTTTACTTGTACGCTATGCTTGATATAACAGGAACTATTCAGCAGGGTTCTGAAAAAATGAATTAAAACAATTGCCTGTTTTCTCTCTCTCGCAGCTTGTCTCTCACTCTTTTAATATAACCTGAATAACTTAATTCGTTGCATTGTTTCACGTTATACCTGTCTGCAATCTGTACACACTTTCAATGTCTTATTTAAGATGAATGAAAATAGAACACGCTTGTAGCTACAAGCTACAAAGTATCCTTTGTTGGTTATTCTTTGTGGCGGCTAAATAGATGATGATAGTGTGAAGGTTGCGGGGGTGGCAGACAAGCTAATGCAGTGCGGCAAGGGAAACCTTACTTATTTATTATGTGAATGTTTTTTTTCTATTTCAATGTCATTATTATATGTGTTGATGATATACTCGTCTATTATATTATAACGAAGTGTGAATGACGGAGTATGTTGAGTCAGATAGACAGACAGAGAACAAAGTGAAACGTAATATTATGATGAGCTTGATGATTATTATGATCAGACGGATGGCTACGATGACGGGGAAGCCATTAATTAATATGATTACTTATTACTTTACAGCTACTGTGTTTGTTTTTCATATTTCTTTTTCTTTGTTCTTGTAAAAAATAACTATTATTTTCATAGGTACATAGGTAATATTGTAGTATAGATGCTTACGCACTTACTGTACAGAGCAATCTAACAGATACACACTTAGTCTTTTTGTAGGTGCTTGTTATCGATGCAATGTAAAAGAGAAGAGAAAAAGCAAACATGGTAAAAAAGGTGATTATGATGATAATAAGGGTGATGGTGAGAAGTGAGAAAATATGATATATGATAACTAAAAAGCACGTTTGAATGTGGGTGATCTGGTGATGATATGCATCACATGTTGTTTTGTTCTACTGTGTATTGTGCCATGTTTTATTTCTTGATAAGAATCAACGGAAAACAGATTTGTGTAGAGAAGGTATATGGGAGCAACGCAATGTGATGAGCTGCACAAAGAAAAATCGGTTTCTTGCGTCGAAGAGGAAACTTGAGTTTATAGTCGGTAAAGCTTATTCACAAACACAAAAAAAAAATCACAATAAACTAGAATATATATTCAGGAAAAATAAAACACAAGAGAAGAAACACCTTTTAAAATTTCGCTGAATTGAATATCTATTTTGTCTGCTCTTGTTGCGGTTTTAGATTTTTTGTGTTGCAGTTTAGTTCAGTATGCATATGGTAAGTCGTCTGCAAAATGGTTCTTGAATGCAGTAAAATGTAGGCTTGAATTGTTGTATTACGTATTGTATTTTACTACTCTGCACTCTGATACGTTCACACATAATATAATTCAATATTCGAGAAAAAAATCTGAATGGGAGCTGTTGGGAAAGGAGTGCACAGACAGTTTATAGTATTTCGAAAGGAAAAAGGGGAAAAAGTAGTAGCGATAGAAAGACAAGACGAAAGGAGTAGATTAATATTCTTGTGGAAAATAATACAAGTCTTTTGTTTTAAAACTTGTATAATTTCCTCTCTACACACTAATAACAATGTATGTATGTACCTAAAATTTACACATAGCAGTGTAATGTACATAGAACCACACAAGATTATTAGTTTAGCTCTGTAAGTTAAGTGAGTACTGAATCGAACGAATCTAGAATTTTAAGAAAAAAGATTTTGAGTTCGAATTGAATAAATTGAGCTGCTACTCTGTTCAGTCAGTTCATACTACTTGCAAACTTGCTTATCATTGGCAGCAGAAAGAGAAGAGTCAGAGTTGCAAAGCATTTTATATATTTAACATACATGCATGCATGTCATGAATTCAATAATAGATTTTCTTGGTGTTGTTGTAGTTGCTGTTCTTGGTTGATGATGATATTGATGATAGAGATGCTATCTGACTATAAAAAGCAATAGATAATCCGAATCCGACAGATTCCTACTGTTTTACTAGAACACAAACAAATCCATGAAGATATGCGTGCAAAGGTGTAGTTGTATGAATGCAGACAATGTCGAATAGATTATATACTGATATAGGCATGCCTTTAATTTCTTACGTGTACTATAATATTTATATGAATAAAAATCCGATATACATTCATATTCACTGTGTGTTTAGCTGCTATATATTTTCTAGTTAATGAAATAAATGCATTTGTTACCTACCATATTATTAGCCAACTCAAATCGGTCTTTTCATTAAAAGCTGCTTGTATTACTTTTGCGCTTCTTTGTGCAACTACGTTTACCTTCTGCTCACCCATCTTTCTTCCAACAAAACAAGATCAGCAACGCAACTTGTGCTGTTTCAGAAGCAACTTCCCGTTGTAACATTGTAACTAACAATTTTTCCTATACTTATCGACATCGCCTTATCCAAATAAAAATATGTACTTAAGCTTTGCTATATATCTGTATTACAATGCAATACTAGTCCACACACTACTAGAGAAACAATGCATTCACACTTGCTCATTGCAAATGAAATGCATTGTAATAAGCTTGCGTCTTTTTCCTTTCCTTTTCCTCTTATTTTCTTATTCTCTCTTGGCTAACTTTTTTTTGTCTACATGCTCATTCTTATCATCTACAAAACTTTTGTTGGAACTGACTTACTTCACTGACTGACTGACTTTTTGTAAGAGAAGAGCATTTTAAACTCACACAAAAGTAGGTATACATGCATAATTTCGTATCAGCAGTAGAGCAGAAGACGAAAAGTCGTTAAGTATTACGTATACATATGCAGAACAAAGATAAAAATACTGACTTTGTTTCTTCTGTGATCACTGATCACCACCACTGCACAAACTATGTTATGCTGACTAAATATCTTTAACTCAAATTGGATTTTACAGCGTTCTTTCTTTTACTATTTCTTGTTCATCTATTTCAATTCATTTTAATTTTTTGTATGCTTTATGTGCATTTTCATGTTGGTTAATGGTGATATCCAGTTTCAGTTTTGTTGTTTCATATAAAGAAAAAGAGGAATATCTTATTATTATTACATTGTCTATTTGTATTGCATATTATACCATTATGCAAGTTTTCCAACAAAAACAGACAAGACAAAGTCACAGTCACACAGACAGATAAATGGAAATAAATACCGAATTCCCGACTCAAGAAAACGTCCTTTCCTCCACTACTCTACCATTACTGTACTTACTTTAATGTTCGCTCAAGTCATCAGTGATGGATGGTTCTATGTAAATTTTTCTTTCTTTCTATCTTTGTACTTGAATTGTAGATAGGAAAATCGTGTTATGTTTGTTGCGTTGTGTTGAAATTGCTAAATGTGACGGCGCGGCGCGAATGGATAGTAAAATGGATTGGGAATGGATTACGTGTGTACTTTTTTCTGTATTTGTATCCTTTTCTACTAATCTAATGGGCATATTCAACAAATCCATGGCATAATAATAGGTAGATAGACTATTTATTATGCGTGTGTGTGTGTGGATGGAGTGAGCTGGGACGATAATACATTTTTTCCTCGTTTGTTTAGAATGATCTTCTGGTATATTCGTTCGTTTGCTGCTTTACTACATCACTACTCACAGCTTCCTTTGTCTTTCGCAGTTGAACTCACAAAACCCAGCAAGCCTCAATAATAATATATCACTTAAAATACTTGGAAAGAAGTTGTTGGAAAGAATAAAAAACTATTCACTCCATTCCTTCCATTCTCCACTCTTTCTAACTTCTACTGTAAGGATATGTGGTATAACAATGCATAAATATTTTGTAGATATCACATTTTTCTTACCAAGTCTTGTTGAAAGATATCTCCCTGCAAAAAAACTCACAATCAAAGATCTAGAAAAGAGAGATGGAAAGATAAGTGAAGAGGGAGACGACGGAGAGAGAGTGAAAGATTTTGTTGGAAGTTTGTTGAAGCTGACAAGACAAGGCTGCTGTTCTACTATCTACTACAAAAAGTACTCTGGCTTTCCATGCAAAATGGCTCTCTATGTGCAAATGTAATTGGGATTGTAAGAAATTGAATAAATATGTACCATGTACCTTATGAAAAAAATACATGGTACTACAATCTCATATTATATTATTAATGCAAAAAAATGTAGATAGGGATGGATGGATGAATACAAATACAGCGAGGGAAAAAATTTAAGCGTGTGTATTTTTATGTGTGTAAAAAAATGCACAGATTTTATGCAGATATTTCAGACGAAATAAAAACCTACTTGAAATATACAGAGAGACATGGATGGATACAATTTTTGTTGAATTGGAAATAGAATGAATCTAGAGAGGCGCGTAAAAAAATAAGATGGGGTTTCAGTGTTTGCACATTGTCTAAATATCTTGTTTGTGTAGAACAAGTACAAGCTTACAATGTTGCATTATTTTTTTACAACACACTTATAATGTATATATTTGAGAAGATATCAGGGCAAAGAAGCAGAACAAGAGAATGAGTAAAACTGTGTAAGATCCTCTCTCTCTCAAGTTCTATGATAATCAGAATCACTTACTCACACCAACACACAATCAGTAGTGGAGAAAATGCATGCAAAAATAGCCGAGTTAAGCAAAACCAGTCAGTAGTCAGTACTGTGCGGAGTGAGAGGAGAGGAAACATAGTAGTAGCCAAGCCAAATCCAAAGCTTGTTTCCCAATTAGCTGCTCTTCTGCTGACTGATAATGATAATAATAGTAATGATGATGATAAAATGAAGCTACCATGAAGCTCTGTGATTTAAGCATGTGTATATATGATGGAAGCTATTGAACTACTGGTATACCATTATCACCCATCCATTATACTTCCACAAAATGCGTAATAGGTATATAATGATGGTCATGAAGATGATAGTTTAGGTTTTTAGAAAATTGAAATATAACATGCTCGCCTCTTCTTTTACACACGGTTTTGAAGTGTGTAATACTTGCAATAACAATACTAAATACTCACTCCGCTACTACTGATCATCATAATAATAGTAATCATAAGTTTCAAGTTGGCAGTTGGCAAAATGCACAGACAACAACAGACAGTGCAGTGAATTACTGCCTGTTAACCAACCACCAACAACAACAGTAAAAGCAACTGCACTTTGTGTAAACTAATGTAATAATGCAAGCACTAGTCAAGCCTGTCGTTTTTTCTGTTATTAGTTGTGTAAAAGATGAAAATGATACTAATGATGTGCTGGCATAACAGAAAAACAACGCGATGATGATGATATGATGGTTTGTGTAGAAATATGTAAGTAAAAGGGTTAAGCAATAATAATCAGTATAAGTACACATTCTGCTAATAAATAAAATTGAGCAAAATACTAAGTCCAACCGTTAAAAATGTGAATGCACAGTGAACCGGCTAAACAACTTATTAAATTGGTTACAAAGTGAGAAGAAGGGAAAAAACTGAATGAAATGAATCACTGCAAAAGTGCAATGCTGTGTTTTTTGTGTGGCATGCCCAAAGTCAAAAGTCTACCTTATTTAATGAAATTGTAATTACTTATCATTGCCGACTGACTTTTTAGTCACAAGTAAATTACACTTCATTTAATTTATCAGTTTCAAGTTTTAAAAAAATCGAGAAAATCAACAACATAAACTAAAGAGACAAGAAACCAACCTTTTTTGGAATAATCACAATCATATTTTAACGTTACATGATATTTCAGTTAAAAACTCTTTGGCTCAGAAAATTACTGTCGACATTAAGTTTTTTTGTGGCATAAAATACTTAATGTTATGTAATCGTATGTGCATATGTAAGGTAAATATGTTAATTATGATTATACGTCCGCCTTTAAATCCTCCTCCAGACCGCCCAGCGCCTCGTGCCGTGCCATGCCACCTATTACACGAGATAACTAACAACGTGGTCAAAAAACCACAGACAATTATCGCGAAAGAACCAAGTACCTTATAAAATAATTGATATATCTGCAAAAAATAACATCCTTTTTCGGTATAATAAGTCTAATAATCATAAAAATCAGACAAAGAGAGAGAAAGATGGGATTCAGAGATCAGATAGTGATGATAGCATGACACACTGGAATAAATAATTACCTTATGTATTTTTCGTGTTGTGCACTGGAATAGTATGATGGTGCATCAAGATTGTGTTGGGAAGAGAGAAAGAAGAAGAGATTGAGAGACAGGGATAAAAAACGCCACTACGAGCACCATCATCAGCATGTGTTATGGATATATATAGCAATAAAATGAAGGAGATAAAACCTTAATATGAAATATCCAAGACAAGAGGAAAGAGAGGGTTAAAAAATCATTGTGCATGGATGAATTCTTGGATTTATATGTTCATTTCAAATGTATAAAACGTTAAATCACTTTTTTGGGGTCTTGAGTTTTGACATGACTTCATGGTTGAATTTGGCCAAGTTAGTTGGGTTCTCAATTTTTTTGCCACAATTATTATGCATCACCTCACCATCACCACCATCGTTGTTGTTGCTTGCATGCCATGCCGAACTTCACACACATGGTATTTTATTACCTTTTTGGATGGATACACTTTCATCGTCATCGGTCAAGTTTGTGGTGTACGTACAACCACCACCGTAAGTAATAAATACGAGGCGACAAGGCGTAAAGAAATGCAAACACACCACAGGACACAACAAAGAAAGAGGGAAGAGGCAGACCTGCCTGAGGTCTCGAGTTTTTTTCATATAAAAATATTTAAAAAAAGGAATAGGAATGTAAACTAGATGTTTTCATATATTGTAGGTCCACAAT
>JAQFZH010000673.1:0-28903 GCA_034695485.1 Entomobrya nivalis | reverse complement strand
AAACATTACGTAATCGATCCCAAACATTACGTAATCGACCCCAAACATTACGTAATCGATCCCAAACATTACGTAATATCACCCAAACATTTAAAATGAATAGTTAAACATTTTGTTTTACAGAGAATCCTATTTAAAAGTTTTACTGGGTTTATTCAAAAAATGCATTACAGTTTTACATTTACAGCATGCATTTATTTGGAGTACCTTAGTTTAAATTATGATATTTCTCATAAACAAATAAGCAAGTTTGATCGATTGATTTGGTTATTTCAGATGTCAATAATTAGTGGTGTTTGAGTACTTTGTCAGTTATCTATCAACGCTTTGCTTCCAAATCTTTTATGTAAGTATATTGGCATTTTGAGTTGTTGGACGACAGAAATGCTGTATTCGTCGCAGTCAGTGTAAAGAGTCAATACAACTGCACACGTGTTATCGAAGCCATTTAATTTTTTAGCAAAGCGCATAGCTCTCTTTGATGGCAAGAAAAAATGACATCAACACAGACAAGGTAACACATTTGTTTTTAAAATACCAAAACTTGTACTCTTCAAATCAGTTTCAAGATTACCTATTTGCATGAGTATTTTGCAATGAATGTGATATGGTATCTTTTCAAACAACTTTTTAGGAAGTTACTTCAGCAAGTCTCCAATGTCTCATTATATTTATGACAGTTTTTTATAAATCTTTCAGTTCCAGCAGACCTAATTTTTCAGACTTGAGGAAAAAGTAAATTTAAAATTATAAGGAAGTCAGAGATTTTTCTTTCTTTTATAGTCTGCCGTTGCATAATATTCCGTGAAGTAGCATATTTTGCCGTTACATGTTCCTTTTACAAAAAAATTGGTTTGTTAGAGATCAACCAAATGACAAAATCAGCCATTCAAGGCGGCCCTCAAAATCGTCTTATTTTTTTGAACAAAATAAATGCCATTTATTTTTTAAAGAAATACTGTGTAAGGTGCACATACTCATGACTACAACTCCTGAGTATTTCCAAATAGCTCATATACACATTTCAACCGTAGTATTTTGGGAAATTCGTATATCTTGTAAAGATGCTTTACTAGAGATACAAATGTACATGCATAAATCATGAAGCTTACAGTCAAACGAGCTCAGCTATTGTCAATCAGGAATATAAAAGGATTAGTAGTAAAGTCGGCTTTATTGCTAAAAGAGAAGCGGTACAAAGGAAAAAATATGTCACATGAAAGATTTGTATTGGTTTCATGCAAACCATTTTAAGGCTGATTTGACTTTAAAATAAAACCGCTGTAGTAGCGATCATAACGACGGAGCTAAATTAATGCGACACATTAAATTGATGAACACTTAGGTTGACAATGAAAAATGCCTTCGAATGATGAGTTATCAAAAGTTATCAAACACATGACATGTGTTTGATAACTTTGACCCCAACCCGATGAGGTCACCGTGATCTAACGGGACCCATGTTTGGTGATCCACTCAACGAGAGCTTTTGATTGCGCTACTCAAATATACAATATGTACAAGTTGTCAACGTTCGACGTTGACCTTAGGGTTTGACCTAGGGGGCTCAAAATGAATATTAGTTTTGCCCTTGAACATAGTGACCAAAATGCCAAATTTAGGCAAAATCGGTCGACGCGTTTATCAGTTATCGTGGTGACAGACGGACAGACAAACATGATAAGATCAATACTTCGCTGAGCTTCGCTTTCAGCTCCGTAATAACGAAGGCTAATAGGGTTGGCTTTAAAAAGCTTCAGGAAGTGTTTCCAGTTTTCATAAAATATGTCTCTTTGTACATTATGTCGCATTTTCGTATAACATCGCATTTGTCTCACATGATTCCGTATATTTTTTGTAGACTTTGTCATAGTCTAGGATTCCCTCGACGAATGGGTCGTACAATCGTTTACAGCGGAAGCATGATACCTTAACTTGCTTCCACTTTCCCCTAACTCAGATCAGTGGTATTGGATTCCGTAGTTGTTGTGAGAGTCGAGAGTTCAGGTAATTAAGCCTTAAATTTGTATTAAAAGAAACGAAACTTAATACCAAGAAAACCTCTAACCCAACGTCTGCGGAGGCTAATACGTCGATTTTACGATTGTATGTTTCCAGAAATATGCAAAAAAGGACAATAAAAAATAAGAACTTCAAGCTTTCTACATTTTTACAACTCCTTTCACATCAAATTGGATACCTATCCATTTCAAATCAAAATTGGCATTTATACAACACAAAGGAAACCAGGCAAGTATGGTAGTGGTTCTTTGGGTTCTACGTTCTACGTCGCTTTCTCTGTGATGTGTTAGAAGAAATAATATCGCTTACAAATATTAAGAACAAAATGAATGCCTACAATGTTAGATGCCGTGAAATGGTACACACTTTCAGTTTCCAGGTCTGAAGGTTCTGGTGTTCTTCAGCTCGGTCAGCAAAATGTTTTCTCTTGTTTAGACGCTTTTTCTCCACAGCAGTAAAACAACGAACAGTAGAACTGTAATCACTAGGTGTTCAAATCGCGCCAAATAAATCTGTGATAGTAAGATGGGGCTTAAACCTTTGATTCAACGACAATCCAATTTTTATAATTATTCAATAGTTTTAATTTGTAAACAGTCATAAACAAATTATTAAACTGTAAAGCAGCTAAAACTTCAATACATACTACAGACGTCTTTGCTTAATTCTTTGAAGGGCTTAACATCATAATGTGAGAAGTAGTTAACTGAATTTACTTTTAAATTAAAGTTAATCTGTGAAAATAAACTGTAAGTTTTTACTACTTACTCCATTTACAAATATGTCTATATATTCCTCACTAAATTACTTCCTAAAACGTGCTACTTCTGCAGTTTACCAAACAGAAGTGTTGACGCAATCACCTTTTGATTTATTCCTGAGAGAATCAAAGTTTTCAGGCAAACTTTTACCATTTGTTAAAAATGAAAATTCCACAGTAAATACTACCAACTATACTAAATACTTCCACTTTTTAATGGGCATTGAAGAATTTTCTGAAGAAACTGAAATTATCAATGCATTTGATGCATCCACAACAGAAGAGTTCATAAATTTCATTAGTTTAACTACATCTATACCAAAAGCATACTTGGTTGCAGAAGATTCATACACAAAAGAAAGTGTCCTTCAATTTCCCAATGACACGTTTGTAAATGCAGATTATTTAACTGAAAGTTGGTGGAATATTTTTGACGAAAGATACATGAGACATGGGTAGGGATGGACAATTGCCCTCACTGAAGCATACTTGCTAATTTTTGTTCTTGGGGTAATTGGAAACGTAATGGTAATATTGGTGGTTATACTACGTCCTAAAATGAGATCAGTGACAAACAAGTTCATCTTGAACTTGGCTGTAGCTGATTTATTCGTCATTATTTTTTGTCCACCTTCAACACTCTTGGCAAATATATTTGCTCGTAAGTTATGCAATGATTGGTCCTTTAAATATGTTTATTCTAGCAAATGATCAAATATCAGGCATTATGCATGAAATACTCGAAAAGATCTGCCAAAACATTTTATAATTTTTCTTTTGTTTCAATTTTTCAGCTTGGATTCTCGGTTTGTTCATGTGCAAAGCTGTGGCATATGTTCAAGGAGTCTCTGTGTACGCTTCAGCGTAAAGTCTGGCTGCAATCTCTCTTGATAGGTAAGCTTACACCAATATTCTCCCAGCTTCCTATTTCTATTTAACGAACTGTTATATATTTGAGTATCCCATTTTAAAAACTAACCAAGTGTAATGCATCATGACTTTTCATGGTCAACTTTCTCTTTCGCAATTACAGATGTCAGGCAATCTACCGAAATTATGAGCGACCCCGAGGTTTTTCCCAGACAACTTGCGTTAGAACTGTCTTCCTAATTTGGATAGCATCTATGTCCTTAACTATTCCATGGGCAGTGATATTCGAAGTTAAAGTCTCGGAATAGTCCGAATACGATGGTCTTCGCTATTGTGAGGAGTCATGGGAAGTAAAGAAGCTTGGAAATATATACTTTATTGTCGTTAACCTCCTCTGTTTCTACGCGATACCCCTGCTGCTAATATTTGTCTCAAATTCGATAATTTATTGTCATGTAACGCATCGTGCAGTGCCCCAGAGTTCTGCGTCTTCAGCACCCATCAGAAAACTTCACCGACAAACCAGACAAGATGTGTTGAAAATGTTAGGCATTGTTACTCTCACATTTTTCTTCAGCTGGTTGCCACTTTATATTCTCGTGGTCAGATTAAAGTTCTCAGAAAATATAAATCAGTCGGAGTATTACCTTCTAAGAATTTTGATGCCTATGGCGCAATGGCTTGGAAGTTGGAACAGCACCATAAATCCCATTCTATACGCATTTCTCAATCGCAAATTTCGCCGAATGTTTAAATCTATTTTACCAGCGTGGATTCCATTGAAAGATGCTGGGCAATATCAGAGTTCCACAAGAACTCCTAGTTTGACTACTACTGCATATACAGGAAGAAGTCTAGCAAGAAGCAGGACTAACAGTAGAAGTGATTATCAGCATCATCATCCAATCGGACATAGAAATCCACATAATCAAACTAATCTACTTGTTGCTAGATTCCATGAACACACGGGATCAGTAGCAACAACAACGGTGCATATTGTATCAACAATAACGCCAGCCACGTCAGTTAATAATATTATTGATGCACCAATTGCTGATAGAACCAAAAGTGAAATTTTAACAGACTTATTAAAAAGGGTTGTTTGGCTACATCTTCTACAGTGTATTCGGTGATGAAATAAAATTAAGAATTAAAAATATTAGATTCAATTTGTAGACCATTTGTAAGTATAAACTGTTAAATTCTTATGCTGTTTACTAAACATTATTTACCTACGTACTCAAATATCTAGATCGTAGTTTCATTATTACTGTTTGTACAAATAAGTAATCCCTTAAAAATGGTGTTGTATATGAATATGTTATGTTATGAAATAAAGTATTTTTTAAAATTCTAATTTTCATCGAAATAAATATTCGCTTTCACTTCCTCTTATTCAATTTAAAATAATTGAATTCAATGGCATTCTATTTTAGCAAGTAAATAATAGAACAATGTCCAGACCCTTATATAAATACGGGATATTTTAGACATTGAGATCATATTTGTTGTTTTCAGTAATCGAGTTAATTGAATATTGAAAGTTCTTGAAAGCGTTTATTATGACAAAACTCGTCTTCCTTAAACAAGGCATGTCAAAAAACATTCTTGATGGCTTAACTATGGAGCAGGAACACATTTGTTACGTAGCTGAAAGCGAAGCTCAGCTAGTATTGACTTTATCGTGTTTGTCTGTCTGTTCGTCCGTCTGTCGGCACGATAACTCAAGAACGCGTTGACCGATTTCCCTTAAATTAGGCCTGTATGTCACTAATGTCAACGGCAAGAACCCTATGGATTTTCAGCCCCCTAGGTCAAACCCAAAGGTCAAAGGGCAAGGTCGAAGTTTTTCAACCTGTTCATAGTGTACATTTGAATAGCACAATCGAAAGCTCTATTTGAGTTGATTACGACCCATATGTCACTTTAGGTCAAGGTGAACTCAGAAGGTCAGAAATCAGGGTCAAAGGTTACAATATCACACAGGTCATGTGACATCATTCGAAAGCGCTTTTCATTAGCAACAACAATGACTATAACTAGCGTCGTTATTATTATAATTCTTTATTGCAAACTTAATCATTTAAGATTTTACAAAAATGGGAGTTCATAGTACCAATTAGTCAAATATAGTAATGAGACAAAAAAATAATGAATATATATACATTAGTCATAATATAATAGGATTTCCTTCGCCTGTGCCCAACCAACATCCCTCGTCAGTAGAGGATCCGGCTCTGGTCACATCCCTATCCCGAACTTTGATATAGTTCATCTTTGTGTACAAAAAACCATCACAAGGTCAAGATTGTCTGACTGTGGGATGTGGAGAAGCAATGCTCTCCAGGTCTGGTACATGGAGGAGTCTATAGTCAAGAATTCTAGAGTGAAAGATATTGAATAATATCGAATTCTTTGTGTTTCCCAATCTTGTCAAAATTGATGCAACTGCACGCCTACGCACAGCCAAAAAGTCAGGAATACCATTTTCACAAAACATGGCACTGGCACTTGTCATTCTGCTATACCCAAATATGATACGAAATGCATCATTGTATGCAACACGTACAGATTTCATACAGCTTTCCATTACTGGGGCCCAAATGCTCATGCAATATATAGAACTAAAGTACGTTTTAAATATGTACTTTTTGACACGGTCACTACAACCTTTAAATCTAGAAGCGATTAAGTTCGCATAGGCATACAATTCACGGCGTCGCCGTGCCATCTCCTCCTCATCTCGATTGCTGCAGTTAATCACATATCCAAGAAACTTAACACTATCAACCCATTGTATTACTTTCCCCGAGATCCTGACAATGGGTCTACTATAATCCATTGATTTAGGAATAAAACACTGACACTGAGTTTAATTAGGGTTAAATAAAATTCCATGCTCTGTTGCATATTCCTCGCAGATTTTAATCAGGATATTTAAGGCTGCTATACAATTAGTCATAAGACAATAGTCGGCACAAGAGTAACTTTCATAACTACATCCGGAATGACTGCATGCGCTAAACACGCGTTAAACCTTTTTGCAAGTACACACATAATCACTGGTGATGCCATTTTGATTGACTTTGCTGTAAGGTTATCTGGACCAGGGGCTTTCTTGTTCTTTAATTTTAGTACACTTGAAAACTACGTCAGATGATATACGATAAAGATCCTTTTCACAAGTATTACAGCTTTCACTATGAACATGCACAGACTGTTTTTTAAAGCTCTGAGCATAATGATTCCTCCACATGTCACAAACCTTCTCTCCTCCACTTATACCATTGACACACTCCACTGGAGATGCAGATTTTACATTGTCATGCCTCTTTACACGATTCCAAAACTCCACTTAATTGTTTCTTTCATATTGTTCTGCAAGAGAGTCATCTGAGATTTTTTTTTGTTACGTTGGACAAATTTGAGTGCTTTCTTAAACACTTTCCTAGCAGCGTTCATTTCATTAAAGGCTTTATTTCGATCGCCTTTGCAAATTTTCAAAAAGTCATACTTTTCCTTGTAATTGATGAACTTGTCCTTAACAAACTGGTTCCATCCGGAAATCGAATGTTTCAGATGTTTCGCAGCTTTTGGCCTCGCAGTTGGCTGAAATTTGTCTTCACAGTTTTGAAGGCATTAGATTAAAATTGTTCACCTGATTTGTGCACTTAACTTAATCACAAAGAATCCAACAGACTAACCGTGATAGGAAATTATATGTAGCGTTACGATACTCTTTTAACGACTCAGAGGAGAGCTTAGCCCAAAAAATTTACTTTGACTTTGGTTGAGTTTTCACATTAAACGCCGATGTTTCTTTTGCAGTGATATTCATTGCAAGTGCCATTGGGATATGATCGCTTGGTGTAATGGAGTAAGGTAACGATATTTGTGGATTATTTTCAAGTAGTTGGTTTGATATTATAACGTGATCAACCCAACTTTTACTATTTTGACCTTTTGCACTAAACGTACACGAGTCACCCGGAAGTTGTTTATAATCATTTAGTTCACACTCGTTTTCATGACACATTTTCTGGAGGCATGAGAAGTGTAAATGAGTTGGCGAATTATTAAAATCTCCCAAAACCACACTTGGTCCATTATGCTGCATTATTAAGGCAGTGATTTTCCCAATATACTCTGATATCAAAGTTTCATTACTTTTACAGTTGACGGGTAAATACACATAAACTAGTTGCACATCAAAAGTCTCCGTAGAAAGTTTTCTGACTAGTAGCCTCGGGTCAGATATGTCACTCGTGACAACTTTTTGTTCAAGTGAAGATTTTACTAAAAATGCAAGGCCACTATATGGACGACCAGCACTTCCGTTTCTATATTTTGGCATTGAGCTTTTTGAGAAAGTAACATAGTTGCTATTTAACTGAAGATGATTATCCTCAAATTCATATAGCCAATTGTTATAACTTGCACTGTTTCAGCTACGTCGTTATGATCGCTCTTACAGCGTATTAATTTTTTTCATAATACACTAAAACAAGGTCATTGACGATAACGATTTTATTGCTGCAAAATTTTAGTTGCAAATACGCCAACAAAAAATAAAGGAAGACTTATCATATACGCATATAATTTAAATAGAGTCGCATAACATCGAATGCAATAAACCCGCTGTAAGAGCGATCATAACGACGTAGCTGAAACACTGCAACTTGTAACGACACTAGTGATGATCATTGTTGCTACTAATGAAAAGCGCTTTCGAATGATATGTCACATGACCTGTGTGATATTGTAACCTGAGGGATCATCTAGTGTTATGATACCCCCTACCATCAGACGCGGCTTCTCCCCAGGAAAGTGCATCTCTCTCCGGCTCCAGCCAATGGCAATCCGCCACCGCATCCGCATGCAATGCGGAAAAGGATGATGCAAGCAAGATCCCGCTTGCCACAATCTCACTCTCAATCTGTCAATCATTCTTATTCCTACTCTGTAAAGTAATATGTGTGCTGTATAATAAATAGTTATCTTAGAGTTAATTGTCGCTTTCGAACCTCTCTCATCATAACTTATTGCTTCCTAGCATTCAGTTATACCCCATAACCTTTTGCACCCAAGGTCACTGTTGCCCAAAATGACACTTGATTCGTGATCTACTCGACGAGAGCTATCCATTACGCTATTCAATCGTACACCTTGACCAAGTTGAAAACTTTTGACTTTGACCTTGGGGTTTGACCCAGGGGGTTGAAAATCAATAGAGTTCTTGACCTTAACCAAAGTAACCTACAATTCATATTTAAGCGAAATTAATTGACGCGTTCTTGAGTTATCGTGGTGACAGACAGACGGACAGACAGACAAATGCGTTAAAGTCAATGCTCCGCAGAGCTTCGCTTTCAACGACGCAATAAACCCAATTCCAATATTTTCTTTATTATGCAACGGCTCAAAATAGTAGGTGACAACATGCGAAAGTCAACGACTTCTTTGTTTAACTTGAATGCTGATTCATTTACAATTTGTGTCGCAATTAGTGACAGAAGTAATCAAAAATATTCCTTTTGAATATTCCAAATCATGTATAATCGGTCAAATCACATTTTGTAGTATGGAAGCTAGTTCACCCTTTACAGATAAATGCTCAACTTCAATAATTAATTTCGCTCCCTTTTTAATTCCAGTTGTTGAAGTATCACTACAAATTTACACGAAAAACCAAGTTGGTATACTTCAGTTGATGTGTCCCAGTTTGCTTCCCATTTGCTGTATTGGTTAACAAAAGAGTGACTTGAGATTCCTTTGATCGTCGAACACAAACCTTTCATTAGTCAAAGTCGAGAGATGAACTGTATCAAACTTCTGGTAAAACAGTAACGTGATGGTAACTGTTCTGGTTAAGCTTTTAACCTATTCATAATGACGATAAATAATACAATGAAGACCAAACAACAACCTTGAAGGTGTGTCAAGAATAACAACGAAATTTCGAGTATCGAATACTTTGCAGATTTATACCCTAAACGCTCAACAGAGAAGTCTGCCTTTCCCATAAAGAAAAATGTATCTCCAAAATTATTTAATGATTCATGCATGGAAATGAAACCAGACAACCCCAAGGTGCTTAACATATTAACATTATTAACTATTTAGTTTTATTTTGCGAGATTATTGCGTGACAAAATGCTTAAAATTAAAGTATGATGATTTTATAGTTTACACTAAAAAGCTTGAGAGTTTAGCAGCTAGTAGGATGACAACTGACATGAAAAAAGGATCTGAGCAAAGCACCAAAGTCAGAGTCCAAAGTTGAATCGAGTATCATATTTCTACCAAGTAAAAAGCATCCTTGAAACTCCCCAAAAAACGAAATTTTTAACGTAACTTCCTCAAATAGCATGTTTGCGATAAATATTTTGTAAAAAGTGTTTAATTCGCAAATTTTTAAATATGTGCGATAAAAACCATTGATGATCTGATCGCCAGTTCCTGACGCATATTATAATAGTATATACTGGCTCTTGTGTTTTGATTAAAACAAAGAACTCATTTGGCAATTTTCATTTTGTAATTAACACGAATTTGGTGAACCGAACTAATAGAAAATTTCCACTCGAATGTCATCTGATCTAATTACCCACAATTTAATTATTCACGTATAAGTCTATATCAAGCACAACTTGTGACATAATATGCACCGCAGGCATTGTGTAAAAGCAAGCAATTTTTTGGATATGATAGAGTATTGTTCTAATTAAATTGATACATGGAGATTATAGAGAATACAATGGGTATATTTGTCACATTCGTTGTATTGTCACAAGTCACTATACTTGTGCGGAACTATAATTGTGTTTCTCTCTTTCTGGCAAACAGTAGCTAAAATCTCAGGTATTTTTGTTTTAATTTTAGAAGTCACGTTGTCTCGTATAATAAATAGTATTGAATATTTGAAGTACATCTCTCTTCAATCTTTCACAACTCAAAAGTTGAATTATACTTGATATTCTATGGTCTATATCAATTCACCATGAATTAACTTTGCTGCAACTCTCAGGTTTTTATCATAATGTCTGTTTTCGACTACCTCACGAGTTCGGGAGAAATACATATTGAATGAAAATGAAAAGTACCACATTTACTAAATACGTTTGTATATTCTAGGACCGTTGCTGATGATAATCGATTTTTTTTTTGCAGAAATCCAAGCTTTGTTATAACATATATATTTGGAAGGAGAAAGCAAAAGGTATTTAGAACAAAAATATGTTATTATAATGTTGCAAACATCGTAAAACTCCTTCATGCAATCCTAATTGTCTTTCAGACATAAAAGGTTTTCAACAAGAGCAAGTCTCCTTGTATTACCAAGAGAAATGAGTTTGCTTCCCTTTCTCCATAGAACCATCATCTTGCCAAAATGAGGCAACCATTTCATATGTTCAGTGTTGCGTATAGAGAAATATCGTGATATTCTTTTGTGACTTGAGAACTCTCGATTACAAAACCTCAAAAAGCAAAGCATCATTACTTTCCGATGACGTGGAATGAATTAGAGTGAATGACCGAGTTCTATTATGGGCTAATATTGCGCCTTATTTTAAACATCAATTTCTATTAAATTTCTACTTACCCATCTAAAAAGGATGTTCTTTAAAATAGTATTGAAACTTGTGTAATCTGACGTTAAAACTTGACAAAAAACTTTTTTCTGATGGTATTATCGGTAATGGAACACCTGCTAAATACCATGATACTATTTACATTACATCATCTCAAAAAGTATCCTGGTAAAGGGATAACTATTGGAGTGGAAATATATATTAATACGCACTTCCGACTACCTCCTTGCTTTAACATCGTAATTAAGACGTAAACAAGTGTAAAATTACAGCATGTGTTTGTGTTGATGTACAATTTTTTTCAAAAACCCTATTCTTGCCGACGCTCGTTTTTTATTTTTTCATGTTAATGTATGCTCTGCGGTTTAGTTCAAGTTAGTCTTATTTTTTAGGTTTCTGATGTTTACCGCGAAATTGCGTGATGGTCTTCTTAATAATAATATTATCCACTAGAAAAACGTTACAAAAAGCTCAAATAAATTACGTCTTATGTTTTTCTCCGCATCAATATCAGAACATATTTCCTAATGGGGCGTACTATGAAAGGATCATATTACGTATTCCGACTCGTATTAATTACTTGTAATGGGAATATACATCTAGTAAGTTATACGTCTCAAAAGGGTAAATAATTCTGTTTAAAGCACACAAGAAAGCTTTACACATACTTTGACAATTGATTGTACATTTGAAAGATAAACAATAAGCTTAACTGCAAACTTTAGAGAAACATAGTCTACAGCAGTGATTTACATTAGTGTGTGAATTATGAGAACTTTAACTCCAACATATCTGTTAATATGAAAAGTTTTTTTTTTTGAATTTCTTTTTCCGTTACAACTTGCCACATTTTTTATTCAAAACGAGTACGTGGTTGGTGGACCAAAAGCCAGAGTACAAATCAAAACATGTAGACTCACGCTCATCAAATGCTTGCATTATCAATCTATTTCTCTTTTTAAATAATGGGCAAAGGTCATAAAACATGAGATTTGATTATCAAACATATAGTTTGCATAATAAAGGTTGAGCTTGCACTAGAATTTCTTCCTATTAAGCAATCATCTAAATGGAAAAGTCGGCAAGATAAAAAAAACGAACTTTTTTACAAATATATTGTTTACTGTTACATTTCGCGAATTCCTCGTATTTTTACATGAAGAATTATGATCCCAAAAACGTTATTCAACTAGTTCTTAGAAAGAATGTTGCATTTAATCATTCGCAACTCTTTATTTTGATGCATAATTATTACGGCTATTGAATATCTCATCATTTATTAGTCGTTCTCGCATTTTGGACATTTTTTAGGATATACATTTCCAGTTCCAGTTTTATCTTTTCCTTTATTTTGAAATTGTGAATTACGTAAAAGGCTTCTATTAACCCTTGTTCCTACTCTCTTTCTTTTTGGTAATTAAAACCATTTTTCTGTTGAAAATTATTTTGAGAACTGGAACGATTATAATCATTTTCCCAAATGATCACTCGTAATTATGACAAAATATAGATTTATCTACGTAAGCACATGCACGCTTGCCTAAACATCATTGCTTTCACTTTCCTTAATTTTCTCCGTAATACGCAATCATTGAAATTTAAAGTTATAACCATTATAGTGTTTTAAAAATATGTTAAACCAATTTCATACTTTCAGGAGAACAGTATTTATTTTTGAAGAATATAGCTTATGACTTAAACAAACCACAGTAACATATTCTACTTATTTTTCTAACACACTAAGTAGCAAACCATGCTTTTAGACGCTTTAAATAAATAAATAAAACGTTGTTGGCAACGGGCAGTGCACTGCCTAATTATGCGGTCATCAATGTTTCCAAAACACTTAAAAAATGATTTCTCTCAACTTTATCAGTCGATTTACATGAAAGGCTCCCAAAGCTGTTATTTTAGACGAGGAACACGATTATGAAGTCTAAGATATTAAACTTATAATTTAAGGACACTTCTTGATTTAAATCGCAACTCATTTTTGGGCAACTTCATTTCAACAGCTTGTATCTTTTTTCCGTGCATTCAATCTACAAAACTCGATTTACGATTTAGGCATCTAAACACTTCAGGATAAATTATCAGTATCAACACAAACTTTAATGACCTATCGTTTCTGCATCTAATGGTGCATAAATTCGACGTAGAAACCGATACGATACCAAGTTTTAATACGATATTCCATGCAAGTATTTATAACAAACATGGTTTGTGTAGCAAAGGATTTATTCAGAATTTTTTTAATTGGCGTTTTGCCAGTTTGCAATTACAGGTATACCTGGAATAAAGTTGTGTATAACATATCTGTCGCCCATGTACTCATAAAATTTTCCCTCAGTCCAGCTTATAAATTCATCCATATTGTAGACTTATGTAGATTTATCCACAAAAGTATTAAGTGGTGGAACCAAAGCTATATGTATTTCCATTTTCCTATTCATTAAAAAGTGTAGGTGGAGTACCAATCAATAAGGCAGAAACAAATGAACTAGCACCTCACAATTTCAAGTTTTGGATTTCAATGAGAAAGCTTGCTTCGCAATTTTGACGAAGTAACTCTCATATTTCCCATAATCTAAATCCTTTTCTGGATCAATACTATTGTTATGTTATTATTATTATAAGTCCAATTTATTCAAGTTTTTTATAATTTTAGTCATACAAATATAACACTGATTTCTTACATGTAAGCTTTTAAATCAGCGACCATAAATGTACCATAGTTTCATTATGTTTTAGTTAGATTTTTTTTAAACTTTTGTCCACATAAAATTGGATAGCCATTTGTGGGGTTTGAATAGAGCAGGGTGAATGGTTCATAAAATGTTGGGAAATGTATTTTCCTGAAAATTTATGCACTTAAAATTATTTATCACAACAAAACAATTACTTGACTTGAGTGGAGACAGTATTTGATGAAAGTTTACGATATTAGTACGGGAATGCTGGTTTTATCTATCAAGTACTTCTAAAGATAACGTATTATCGATATTTTGTAACATCTTTCATCTTTCCTTAGATTTTTAAATGGTATAATATAAAACGAGTAAATACGGTTTCGATAAGAAATTGAAAGTAGAACTAATGTAAAGATCGTCATGACGTTTAGATTAGGCTAAGGAACTTTACAAAATAAGAAGTTTCAGTTGTAAAAATCATTATGTACAAATAACGAAGAGTTAACTACAAGTTTTTGCAGAGATTAAATTAATCGCAATATATCAAAAACCTTTTTTAAGAACTCCATGTATCATGTTATTTTTTAGTTTTATTTACGTCATGTAACAGATATTTTATATTAAACATGTACGACTAGACGGCTAAAAACCATTTTCAAACGGAAATTACCTTTCATTTCTGTTTCTGGGTCGATTTGTTTGAGCTTCTAAAACCGATTCTCGTGTATTAAGTTCACGTGAACTTGAATTGAATTTAAATTTGAAATTGGATTTTCCAACAATTCTCAAGTAATTCTTCAATTCATTCAGAGGCTTTGTCAGAGAAATTTCTGTTTTACTATTAGAAAATCAGAGTATAATCTATGATCTGCAATATAATTTCAAATAACTGTGTATTTATCATCGATCGCTCTTATTATTCATCCACAATGCTGTTTTTTGCGTTTACACATGGAATTTTTATATTTGCAAATGTTGTACCACTACTGCATCACTATTCCGCTGTGTAAGATTGGCAGCAGACTGGATGCAGTACAAATATACCACAAACAGCTATTTATAGCAGAATCGATTTTTGCATTTTGCTTTACGCTTTATTAGTTCCATTGTTCATACAGTCATTTCATTATCATGTTCATGGTTCCATGAGTAAATTTAATGATTTTTATAAGTCTTATTTTTTGTATTTTCGAAAAAACATAGGACGATTTCTCAAGCGCACTTTCAAATTATGTGTAACTTGCTTTTTACTCGGTAAAATCAGTGATGCGAGCTAAACTAATATTATTTAGGAAATTTCAGCCCAAAAATCTATTTGTCTTATTGGGTCAGTCTGTTCTACCATTATATAAACTTTTATAAGAAACCTCAGATATACATAGTTGAATTTATTAGTCGAATAAGTATGTGTATAATGTGGAAAGCTTAATGTTGAATTCATGTCTTAATGGCATAAAAAATTTGTTATTACAGTTACGAATAATTTTTGCTGTGAATTGGGTAATCTTTGAATAAACCATTTTTATTTTTACTCAAATTGTTAAACATAATCTGGAACCATTTGAATATGTAGATAAATTCGAAAATTCTATATCATGAGTGTTGATATCAACCAATGTAAGTTAATTAAATACACAGTTTATTAAGTGGGTAAATTTTGACCAAAAAATGTTTCTGTATTTTCGTTTCCTTAGTGTCCTGTAAGAACGCTTCTATAATATTGCGGTCTTGCTTTGTTACTTGATTTGTTAGCTTGAATAATATAAGCTGTAAAGTAACTTTCCTTTGCTTTCCCAGCCTTGCTTGACTAAGTCATAAAAAAGTTACTTGAATTGTAACAGAAGGCAAATATATACTTCAGTCTATACAAATATGTGGTTTAAGCAAGCATTGCACACCGTGTATATTCATTTATTATTATTTCAGTAACGAACTTATATTTTCGTTACATCACGTACAGTTTTTATTGATTCCATAATATGCGTGCATTTAAGCGTGTTATTTTTTTATTGAAACTGTCAGTTACTCTAATATTGATGAGCTTTCTAAGAATGTAACAAATCAAGCTCATAATTTCCTGCTTATGGGTTTCTGAGTACTTTTTCATCTTTCCATCATCATAAGTATTTATGAAGGAACTAAACTAAACTTTTCCTTGTTGTTGAGAACATCTTGTTGTACGTGTGTTGTATTTGGTATGAACGCAAGTTCAAGTCAATGTCCCATACAGATTATTTCAAGATCTTCTGCTCAAGTTCAATAGTGATGTCTTTTTTGGGCACTTCCAGTTTCAATTATGTAAATAGTATATAATAAACTAGATTTTTATAGATTAAATGTCATTATATTTATGCAGTGTAGCGTAACTTCATCTTCTGCTGAGATTGCTTTTTGATTATATATTTATTTCATACGCTTTTCCGTTGTTGTAGCAATAATTTTTTTAGTGGTTTGTTTTTATGTATAGAAGTCCACTAACTATTACTTTGGATAAAATATGGTTTGTTTCGCTAAAGGCTGCATGTAAATTTAAACAAAAGTAATGAAAGACTTAAATTTAAATGAATATTTTACATCCATAAATATACACGAGTCGTCCAGTTTAGGAGAATTACATTGGATGATATGTATAACCAGCCATCTGTTTTCCGGTAGGTTTTTACTCCGCTCAATATTTAAACTTGAGTATACATATTAAGAAAAATTAAGGACGATGGCCAGATCAAGAGATCAAAGTATATTCAAATGAAGTCGAAATGCATAAGTGAACTTTTTTTGTGCATGTAAACACAATCAAATATTGAAACTTAGGATAAAACGTTGGTGAACAAAGATAACCTGCGGAGGAAGTGAAATCTAGTGGCAACCATTGAAATTATTTTCCGGACCATTTAGATTGAATAGAACAAGATTCCACCAGATCCTTGAAGTTGTCAAACCTGAAATCTTTGTTTGCATGACTCGTCTCTATTTCCCATGTTAAAGTTCCATGTTTTTCTCTCATTTAACAGTTGCATTTCTAATACTAAAATACTGACACATATTTCCTATAGTTTACATTCATCTAGCATATATCTTGCCACAAGTGGAAACAAGAGTCTTTTTGTCTCAGAGTATCGATTTCTATCAAAAAGAATCGAATAACTGCAGACTGTTTTGACGAAATTTAGGTGAACCACCGGAAATCAAGACAAAGTCATATGTAGCTCATGTGCATTATGTACATATTTTGCTACAGTATATAAACTATATAGGTTTACAATTGAAAGAGACTTAATCTCGTATTCAAGTTACTCAGTCAAATATTAAGTGTGTTTGTTAAAACGGAATGAAAAATGTCGGCAGCAGAATTTATAATTGGAACGTGGGTTCAAAAGCATGCAGGAAATAAAAGGTGACAAAAAAGGCCACCGACGTTGTCAGATCAGCTTAATTATTCACGCATGAAAAACACCTATAGTGAGCACATGAACAGATAACCAAGTATGAAGAAATTACAAGTGTGTTTGTCACACAAATCACAAAGAAAACGGAAAATTATCGATTAAAGTTGTAACGTTCAAATGATGAATTTTTGTCTTTAAAAAGCCAATTTATTAATTGATCTGGGTTGTCCTCAATTAAATAAATACTAACTTTCGAGTACTCGGTCAGTTAACTATCCACATACTAAAACCTTTTCTCAAAGTTTGATGATATCAAAAACTAAATGAGGAAACGATCACAGTTGTTGGGCAATAAAACCGCAGACATACTATACAAGCAATTGACATGTTTAGTAATGAGCACAGCTTTCTTTAATGGCAGAAAAGTGCAATGTGGTAAACTGCATCTGTAGAAATATTTCCCATAAAACCCTTTTATAATGTTTGGGGCAACCGAAAACACATTTATAAAAATTTACCACAGCTTCAACTCCCCACAAAACGTTACAAAACTATCTTTGAATAGTTTACATTAACTTTGATGTGGTGTCATTTCAAATGATTTGTTGGAGTAGTTACTTCAGCAAGTTTTTTTTGTCTCCTCTGTCGAAGACAAACATTTGTCGTCGAATTTTATTAGTTGACCAAATAATATTGTCGAAAAAATTTGCTGACAAAATTGCTATAGTTGTACTTATGTGGACCAAACTACTTTAGTCGATAAATATCTTTTTTTTTAAATTACCGAATTTAGTCAGAGATACTCGAAGTCTAGTGTTTATTTAAAATTCAACAATAGAAAAGTTCGACTAAATGATTTTGACTTGACAAAATCAATTAAGACAAAAATAAACTAAAAAGAAGATAACTATTTTATCGCGTCCCTTTTTTAACGTATGCTCACGCAACATATTATTTAGGTTTGGCTAAACTATTGCATCGTGCATCTACCAATAATTTTATATACTAAACATAATATGAGGTAGCAAATTTTGCTGTTTCATATTTCCTCCTTTTTAATAATTAGTTTTGTTAAAGAACTAAAATTTCTTTTTAACCGAAAACATGAGCACTTAATAACGGCCCTCAAAATCTACTTTAAATTTTAGAGACAAAATAAAATGCCATTTTATGAAAAGCACAAACTCATGAGACCTGCGTAATTCCAAAACGTTTATATATGCATTTCAACTGGAGTTCAACGAACTCCTTAAACGAGTCACAAAAATAAGTAACAACCATGACTTGTTTGACGTCTGTTAACCACCACTACCGAGATGTAGGCACTGTAGTCATTGTTATAACCACTACCATTTGAAGTATTATTTTAAAACAAATATTGAACCCTTTGAAGTGATGGGGACAATAGATAAATTACGTTTTTCATTTGTATAAACTCAAGTTTAGCATAAGCTTTGATTAACAAAAAAATTAGATGGAAAAAAAGTGGAGAAAGCAGCTTTTATTCCGTAGCTTTTTTTTTAACTCTTGTCTATTGTTAAGATGCTTTACTAGGTATACTTATCCAAATGTACAAATCATGCGGATATCATGAAGCTTACACTCAAATGATGTTCTTGTTCGAGTTAAAATTGAAAGAGCTTTGTAATTGGAATAAAGCCGGCTTTATTTCAGAAGGAAAAGTAGAATCAAGGAAAAAAGTTACATATAGCATTAGTTTCATGCAAACAATTTATAAGGTGGTTTTAATTAAAAAATACGATTACAAATGGAGTGAACTTTTTAAAACATACACGTGTGAACAAAACTATCTTGAGTTTGAAGGATGTTTGAAAGTGGCCATACTGTTCACAGCAGAAGCATGAGACCTTGTCTACTTCCGCTTTCCTTTTACTCATATCAGTGGTATCTGGTTCATCAGTTGTTGTGAGAGTTGGGAATTTGGGTAAACAAGCATTAAGTTCGTATTTGTATTACATGAAAGGTATCTTCTTACCAAGAAAGCATCTAGCCCAATCCAATGTCCGTGGAGGCTAAATCGTCAACTTTAGTATTTTCTGTTTCCTGAAGGATGCCAAAAAAAGAACAACAAAAAGAAATAAAAATGTCAAGTTCTTTGTGCTTTCACAACGCCTTCAAACATCAAATTTGATAGCTCTTTATTTCAAATCAAAACTAGCATTTACCTAAAGGACAACAGACAAGTTTCGCAGTGCTTCTTTGGTTTGTATGTCACTTCCTCTTGGCTTATGAGTAGGACAAAAATATACCGCTTACAAATATTAAGTAAAAAGTGAACGCTATAATGTCAGATAACGTGATCTGGTACATACTTTCGGTCTTCTACTCTTAACGTTCTAGTTTCTTTTTGCTCAGTCAGCAAACTACTTTTCTCCTGTTCAGACGCACTTTCTCTACAGCAAAGAAACAAGCTAGAGCTCTTAGGGCAAAGAGGTGTACAAATTGCTGTTGGGAATCTGTCTTAATATGTTTTTGATTGACCTCCTAAACATTTTAGTATTTAATTCTTTAGCAATCTGACCATTCATAAACGATCATTAACAAATTAACAACCTAAAATCCACTAAAGTTTCTATAAATTTAGTAATTTTTCTTACTTATAGGGCATAACAGGGTAATCTGAGAAGTAGACAAATGGATTTCTCCTTCTTAACTCAAATTAATCTGTGATAGGTAACAGTGTAAGTTTTTACTTCTTATCCATTTGCAAAATGTCTATATTTTCCTCACTAAATTATTTCCTCAAACGTGCAACTTCTGCAGTTTCCCAAGCAGAAGTATCTACGCAACAACCTTTTGATGTGTTTCTGAGAGACGACAAGTTTTCAAGCAAACCGTTTTCAATTGTTAAAAATGAAAGTTCGATAGTGAACGCTACCAACTTCAGTAAATATTTCCACTTTTTAATGGGCCCTGAAGAGTTTTCCAAGGAAGCTGAAGTTATCAATTCATTTGATGCATTCACATTAGAACAGTGGAGAAATTTCACAAGTTTACCCACTTCTATATCCAAATCATACCTGGATACAGAAAGCACATACACAAGTGAAAGTGACGCCCAATTTCCCAACGAAACGTTTGCTAATGCCGATTTTTTAATTGAAAACTGGTGGAATATTTTTGACGAAAGATACCTGAGACATGGTTGGGGATGGACAATCACTTTGACTGTGGCATACTTACTAATTTTGGTTGTTGGCGTAATTGGAAATGTAATGGTAATTTTGGTGGTTCTACTACGCCCTCAAATGCGATCTGTAACAAACATGTTCATTTTGAATTTGGCTGTAGCTGATTTATTCGTCATTGTATTTTGTGTACCTTCAACACTCTTGGCAAATATATTTGCTCGTAAGCCATCCCTTAGTATATTTATTCTACTAAATGATTAAATATCAGGCTTTATGCACGAAATACTCGGAACGATGTGCAAACATATTTTATGATTGTTTCTTTGTTTCGATTTTTCAGCTTGGATTCTTGGTTCATTCATGTGCAAAGCAGTGGCATATGTTCAAGGAGTTTCTGTCTGTGCTTCTGCTTATAGCTTAGCTGCAATCTCACTTGATAGGTAAGCTTAAAGCGATATCCTTTAAACTTCCTGCATATATGCAATGAACCATTTTTTAGTTGAGTGTCCTATTTTAAAAGCTAAGTGAATATATAACTTTTCAAGGTCAAGTTTCTATCTTGTAATTGCAGATGTCAGGCAATCTACCGAAATTACGAACGACCCCGAGGATTTTCTCAAACGATTTGCGTTAGAACCGTCTTCCTAATTTGGATAGCAGCTATGTCCTTAACTATTCCATGGGCAGTGATATTCGAAGTTAAAATATCCGACTATGATGGTCTTCGCTATTGCGTGGAGGCATGGGGAGTAGAAAACCTTGGAAATATATACTACATTGTCGTCAACCTCTCCTGTTTCTACGCTATCCCCCTGTTGCTAATTTTTGTCTCAAATTGGATAATATATTGTCATGTGACGCATCGTAAAGTGCCGCAGAATTCTGCATCTTCAGCACCCATAAGAAAACTTCACCGACAAACCAGACATGATGTGTTGAAAATGTTAGGCATCGTTACCCTCACTTTTTTCTTCAGCTGGTTGCCACTTTATATTCTCGTGATCAGAATAAAGTTCTCAGAGAATATAAATCAGTCGGAGTATAATCTTCTAGGAATTTTGATGCCTATTGCACAATGGCTTGGAAGTTGGAATAGTAGCATTAATCCCATTCTCTACGCATTTCTCAATCGAAAATTTCGACGAATGTTTAAATCCATTTTACCAGCATGGATTCCAGTGAAAGATGCTGGACAATATCAGGGTTCCGTTAGAACTCCCAGTTATACTAATACTGCATATATGGGGAGAAGTCTCGCTAGAAGCAGAAGTAATAGCAGAAGTGATTATCATCGTCATCATCCGATTGGACATAGAAATTCGCATAATCAAACAAACCAGCTTATAAGTAGATTCCATGAACATACCAGATCAGTTGCAACAACTACAATACAAATTACATCAACTTTAACGCCAGCCCCAAGAGTTAATAATATTATCAATGGGGCTATTGTCGATAGGACCAAAAGTGAAATCTCTACAGATTTATAAAACTTTTCTTTTTGACTACATCTTTTGCAGGGTATTTTGTGATAAAACAAAATAAAGTTAAATATCAGACTTAATTTGTAGACCAATTGTAGTTTTAAACTGTTAGATTATTATATTGCATGCTAAATATACTTCGACGTGTAAAATTACATACCTGCGTACTACTTTAATTATATCGAACGTAGTTTCACTAACTCTTATGTAGGTGTGAGTATTTATACTTGTTTGTACAAATAAGCAATCCTTTGAAAGCGGTGTGTTTTATGTAAATATTTTGTTATTGCAGAAAACGTCTCCTGAAAATAAAAAATATTTTTCCGAATTTTGCTTTTTATCTAAATGAATTTTCGCTTTTACCTCCTTATATACGTCAGCTCAAAATAATTGGATTCAACGGCATGCTTGTTTTAAGTGAAATAATGTAACCATGTCTAGAACTTGAATTAAATACGTGATATTTTACACATTGCGCTCACTCATGCAAGCTTGTTGTTCAAAGTAACCTACTTGATTGAATATAAAAAATATTCTTCAAAGAGTTTATAATATTATCACTCATTTCCTTATAGCAAGGCATGTCAAAGAACTTTCTCGATGGCTTAACTATAGAACGCATTCATACTTTTTTCAAAAAAACACTAAAAAATTCATTGACTATTCAAACAATTAAGAAAATATTTACTGGCGCATGATTTTATCAAATAAAATTATAGTTACAATTACGTCACCAAAATACAAGATATTTTTGTCATCTACCTATACAAATAGAGTGGCATAAATTCAAGAGCAATAAACCCATTTCCCATATATTTGATCTTACGTTGTAGCCCAACATTTTAGGTCGTAAGATTCGAAAGTCAATGACTCCTTTCTTTAATTTGAGTGCTTCACTAAATTTCAATTTGCTAAGAAATTAGTGACTGAGTCAATGAACAGAATACATTATAATTTTTTCATGTCATAATATTTGTATCACCGAACTAATTTCGACTACAAACTATTTGACCTCGTCAGACAAATTGAACTACTTAGTTCAATCATTTGTTTTGCTTTTACCACAAAGTAAGATATAAAACAGGGAAAGGGAACGTTACACTAAAAGCAAAGTTGGTATAGTTCACTTGATATGCTCCAGTGCACTGCACATTTACTGCATAGGTATACAATAGACTGACTTGATATTTCTTTGATCGTCAAACACAAACTTGGCATTAGTCAAAGTTGAGAGATGAACTGTGTCTACATCTGATGAAACATTAACTTGATAGTAGACGTTCTAAACTTTTAGCCAATTTTTAATGACGGCGAATAATACCATGAAGTACGGACGACAACACAGAAACGGGAATGTCAATAACAAACGAGAAGTTGTATTTTTTTCTAGAAACTAGTTCAAAACCTGTTCTATCAACTGAACTGTGCTGCCTCAATTTCGAAATTTTGAGTATCGAATACCATCGAGATTTATGTCACGACGCAACAGAGAAGTCAATCGGGTATTCCCTCTAAAAAAAATATATCCCCAAATTGAATGAAAGATTTGAAATCAGAAAAAAATAAAGCTTCTTAAATTAATTACTGCTGATTTTTGCTTTTCAACCAAAATTCTTGAAACTATGGTGTAATAACACATTTAAGTTTAACATAAAAATGAGCAATACTTATGCATCCGGGGAAAGTATTTAGCAAGAGCTCATTTTCCCCTTGTTCCCAATGTTTTAACAGGGCTAACATGATAGCAACCTGGTAAGTTTTGATTCATAACCTGTGTCATGTCATGTCCATGTCAAAGGACGTAATTATATTTAAATGGCAAAGCTTTCATAAGCGTCAAAACAATTATGTAGAATTATACTGTAATTCTTTTATAAACTCGTAATCATTACACGTTTATCAATGTTCTTCACAAAATCTTGTAGTACTTTAGAATGCTCCTTTGAGTCGGTTCCAATGTCTAAAATATTTAAAATCCTTTCATATAAATGCTTTGTTGACGTTTGTGGATGCCGCGTGACATAATTCCACGTGAAAATAAAACAACTACGTGATCTCAAAGTATTTACCAGACCGGCATGAATACAATCAAACATGAATAAAGCCACTAAAATTTTGTTTACCTTTTGTTCTATTTCGCTTTTCCCAACTGAACAATAATAGTTGTAGTACGAACCTCCGTTGTTAACGTGTTCGCGAAGGAACCGGAACCAGGTACTTCAAATGTCCACACTTTAAAAAAGTGTGTATGACTCCAATGCTTACAAACCTATCCATTTTCCTATACTATTTTTCTTCACTCAAATGTACATACATGCTATGCATTTGTATGTACCTGGTTCCGGTTCCTTCGCGAACACGATAACAACGGAGGTGCTGTACATGAAACTAAATCAATGGAAAATCATTATTATTTACCAAAAGGTTCTTCAATAATAAAAAATATATCTTCTTTGAAGTGCATTGCCATGCTATAGAGACTAGAGACTGTTGAAAACATCTCCCTTTTAGGGATTATGCATACATGGGTCAACCATTTGAGTTTTACACATAATCACGTCTTGTAAAATGTGTTGCAATAGGAAAGAATGAGAGCGGAAAGGATAAATAACAAATAAGATTTAAGAATAAGTTTGAGCAAAGTATAAGTTTCACAATATTTTTGATTTGATTACACAATTTGACTGCATAATTTGTGACATGTGATCCAGCGCAACACAAATAAATGTTCAAGACCATTTCACAAGTAAATAACGAGAAGCATATTTGTAGATATAAAGGCTATTTGTTTTAATAGTGATTGCAAATGTAAAATCCTACCTTACAATCCGGATTTTCTTTCAGACATAAAGCTGAACAATAAATAGCAGGTTTTGTAATACCAAGAGATACGAGGTTGCTGTCCTTTCTCCACATGAGCATCATCTTGCCGAAATGAGACATCCATTTCATATGTTTGGTGTTGCGTATAGCGAAATATCGTGAGATTATTTTGTGGCTAGAGAACTACTTAATACAAACCTCAAAAGGAAAGGAAAGTATCTTTAAATTTTCATTACTTTCTGATGACCTGGAATGAGTTAGAGTGAACGACCGAGTTTTATTTTGGGCTTGTATTGTCTCCAATTTTAAACATAAATTGTTATTTATTTCAACTCACCCATTTCAATACGGTTTTCGCATTACAATCGTTAAAAGATTTTCTAAACTGATGTTGTGAACTATAATATTAAAGAAACGTTTCTTCTTTTCTTAAAGTAACTGTATAACTTGTCCTATAATTCTTCCTTTATTAATGTAGATAACGATTTTTGATCTCCATAAAAACTGAAATTTGTAGGCATGAATTTTTCATGAAACGTTTTGAACAAATATTAGGAATACATGTTGATTAGTTTTTTATTCAGACGAAAAGAACCCCAGAAAATCAGTATTTTCTTGAATCACTAAAATTGAACTCTTTAAATAACACATTTTCCCTTGTCGCTGGTGACATAACAGTCTTTTTTCATATTTCGCCATCGTTTTCAAACGTAATTCACATGTGTAAGAATTTTGCAAAGTTTGTCCAGTGACTTTTTAAATTGTTGATATCATCCTATCATGTTACGAGGTAAGTTGACAAGAACCTTCGATTACACTTTCAATTCACCTTTTAAAAATAACCCTGAGGTATGACCTCGAGATCTAAAAGTCTGTATTTTTACCTACATACATCCTTATTTAGCTCGTTGTTCTTAGTATTCATTGATATTTCGCACCGGCATCTGTTCAAAAAATGTGAAGATTATTTTACATTAGTGGGCATAAACACATCATTCATTTATAAACGATCATCAAAAAGAGTGTGAAAGTTCATTTAAAACATATTGATACAAGATACATTTGTGTAAAAAAGGAAAGTAACACACCTGTGTACTTTTAATTAATTTATATGCATTTGCTTCAGTTGGCCTTTTTTGCCATCAGTGAATAGCGGCATATCTTAGCTGATATCAAAAGCCATGACTTCATCAGAAAGGATAACTGGAACAAACCAGTATCCCTACCAAATAATATAATAATCCTTAGCCTTGTTAAAATGAATGCGGCTTTCAGAAAAATTAAAGTTACAGCTGATATTTGTGTAAAAAACATCGTATGTATTAGCAAGGCTGTGATTAACTTCTAAAATATTTTTCTTGGTTTTTATGATCTAGTTTTTATTCCATGTCAAAATAATAAGCAATTTTATCTAAAAGCATGCATCTTCCCTTTTTCTTTTGACTTTCTCCGTCAGTTCACCACATGATACAACCAGCTGGTACAACCTTGTGTTTTTAACTCTTTAATGATCATATAATGCTTGAATGCAAAAATGTTCGAATTGAAAATGGAAAGAAGTGGAGTCAAATCCGTTATCATTTTGTTTAATTTCAACGAAGGAAAAACTATTATGTACTCCTAATTTTGCTTTATGTTTATAAATGTTTTGACCTTGTACAGATTTTTCGTACAGATTATCCAAAGTCCATAATTTTATGTTTTTATATTTATTTACACTGTAAGTTGATACTTGGCCTTATAAATTTGGTTGTGCACATAAAACATTAGTTCACTTGAGAATAATTACCTTTTAATATTCAGAATTTCAATTAAGAATCATCAAATTTTCCTCAGTGGTGGTTTCAGTGAAATTTCAAGCTCTTTCTTAATAAAAGCAGGATGCATTCATGGTAATTTTATTTTAAAGAAGCTTTCATTTTCATTTTTCACCGAAAATAAATTTTAAGCAATCTTACTACCTAAATATTCATTTAGTAGTTTTAAAGGCTCTCACTGAAAATTTGAGTCTAAATAATTATCATACGTGTTTATGTTATGAAGTTTCAATAATAATAAACAAATTTCAAGAAAGACAAATAAATTAAAGTGTTCGAATATTTACCCATAGAGCAACCATTTCAGTTTTCTGTGAATAGCAACTTTCTAGTAAGAATGGTCACAAATAATACCTATTCAAAGGAAACGGTCATGTGCATTTGTATAAATCTTTTTCTTTTACACTATCTACTCTGCCATTCATCTTTAAGGAGCTCTTTTAATATATTGCGTTTACTTTGATGAGACATTATTTAAGGGAGTTGCTACTTCATCAAGTCTTCTTAACTGTGTCTCAAGTGCTGGTTTTTAATACATGCGTTCATTGGATTTGGTACAAACAATTTCAAAGACCTTAAAAAATAGTCAGTCTCAACTAGACAGACAGAATTTTTGGTCAAACAGTACTTTTCATAAACAAACGTGCAACAACTGTTTTCTAAGTAGTTAATGTAAAATATTCAAAGAATTTCGGAATGTTTTTAAGTGAAGTGGCACGTGCTGAATTGTAGCGAAAAATTGTCTCGCTAATGATCAAAGAGTTTTTACCATCCACCAAGCTAAAAGTGAGCAATTACATTTGATATAGAAGCCCTCAAAATCTACTCAGACTTTTCGAACATATGGTGAATTTTCAAAGGCTAGACATTTTACGATGTTAGTGCAAAGTGATAAGACTTTTGTTGTTCTAAAATACTCACATATCTTCATATGTCATACCATGGAGTAACTACCATTTTAAAGCCACTTACCACCAACCAAAAGTAAGTCTTTTACTGTTTCAAATATTAGTCATAACTGCACTGCCCTATAAAATTAATATAAGTATGATGAACAAAAAGCTAAAACTCATTTATGTATCTTTATAAATGTGTCTACTTTAAAATTTGAATCACAATAAAAAGAGTCCCGAGGATTAAATACGAGAAAGTAGCAATTGTTTTTACTCAGTAGATACTCCACGAAAATCTGAACTTTTGTTAAGATGCTTTGAATATACATATTTGCATGCAGGCTTACATATGCATACATCACTAAAGCTTACGATGAAAGGAGCTCAGCTATGTTCCAATTGTAACAGAAAATTGTAACAAAACCGGCTTTACTTCTGCAGGAAATACCTTATTCAGGAAAAATATGTCAAATATAAAATATTAGCTTCATGTCAACAATTTGTAAGGTTCATTTACTTTCGAAAAGGGGCAATGTGCTAATGCTTCCGTTTTGAAAACAGGTGTATATATATATTTTTTGCTTTTTGAGTTTGTGGGATGTTGAAAAGTAACCGCACTATTTAGAGCGAACAAATCAGACCTTTTCTGCTTCCGCTATCTGCATAGTGAGGTCAGTGGAATCTGCTTCCGTAGTTGTTGTGGGTCTTGGGAGGATTTCTTAGGTAGCTCTTTAGATTCGTCTTCAAGTTACATATATATTAGATTCATGGCAATAAAATCTTGTGTTAAGTCCTTGGAGACTCGTACATCAGCCTCAGTATTTTCCGTTTTCTCCAGAAGAATCCTAATAACAGCAACAAAATAAAAACTTGAAGTTCTCTACGTTTTCAGAACTCATTCAAACATCAAATATGAAAGCTCTTAATTTCAAATCAAAACTGTTATTATTAAAAAAGATAAGAGACAGGTTTGATTTCAGTGGTTCTTTGGGTTATACAGAGCTTTCTCTTATTTGACGCGTTGTATGAGATGAAATATTAACCAAGTAAAGGAAGTATGCTTAACATACACTCATGAAAGATGTCGTAAAAAGATGCACACTCTCAGCTTCTATACTCTGTACGTTCTGGTTTCCTCAAGCTCAGTCTGAAAAATGGGTTTCTCCTGTTTGGGCGCGCTTTCTCTGCAGCAGTGAAAAAAAGAAAGGTAAAGCGTAAAGGCTAATACTAATAAGTGTACAAATCGCACTTGGAAATCTGTGATACTTAGTTTTCTTCAGATGAGCTTACATTTTCGATTTGAAAACCATGTCCAATATTGAATTCATTAACAATTCTAAATTATAAACAACCATATGTTTAGAAAATTGCCCAATCAAACCACTAAATTCTCATTTATACTGATATTAGTATT
>JAQFZH010000672.1:0-28929 GCA_034695485.1 Entomobrya nivalis | reverse complement strand
TAAGCAAACAGCAAATGATTGAAAAGCCTCATCAGCCTCAGCATATATCTTGCGATCAAAAGGCAATTCCAACTTAATTCTAAGGCACACGTTCTTCATTACCGGCCTTGTTTCACTAAAAGCATGGAAAAGTACTGCGTGGTTTACAAATTTATTTTTGACTGCGATTTTTATGAAATGCATTAGAACTGCAATTTAACCCAAGTATTCGATTTAAACGACCTTTTTGACTTCTTTTTACACTCTGTTTTGGGGTAACTTGCAAAACTCTTGCGAATTAACTCATGCGAATTAATATTGTAAATGAATACAAATTCTCCTTTAGGCTAGTACTGATTTATGCGAGAAATGGATTTACGATTGTAACCTTTAATTTTTATATTTATGTATTCTATCTTCAATTTGAATTATTTAATATAATTAATAATTTTTATACTGGATGAACTTTTTGGCTCATCTGGCACAGCAATGAGAACAAAGCAAAAACGAATAAAAATTGCATCTATGTGCCCATGTAATTACAGCTTAAGACCATTAAATCTCACAATCGGAATCATTAGTCGTTTTGACAAATTTCTTTTTATCCTAATATTCAGTTTCATAGAAACCCGCTAGAAACTGGCATCGTAGTTACCGTTCTGGGTTTTTTTGAAGTGGCACTGGCTAATCGTAAGCCACAATGAACAATAATTATTTTACAAGCCAACAGTTTTGAACTATAGGAGGGTTAGTTGAATTGAGAAAAATTATTATTGTGATCATGTTTTTGAAGCAATTGAATTCAATGAAAATGATGCAGCATACATCTATAATATTTGAACGTAATCTGTATTCTTATTTTCAGCCATATTTCTATCCTTCATTCTATTTCTCTTCAATTTCATTCCATTTTTTGTTCTCAAGCTTGTGAATGTTTCTCAAAATTTATATCTTGAAAAAAAGATTGACTTTGATTGGCTTTCTAAAAGATGCTTTCACTTCAGCGTTGTAATTTATTTAAGACAGGAATCTTCTGGATCACCATTATTTACTTTTTTAAATGATCTATCCTACGATATTGCATGCTTATTTATTCAATCCAATTTTTTGCATGTTTTTTTGCTGAATTTGCATTGTAGAATAAATTATAGAACCTTGAATGTGGAAAATTTGAACAAAACAATTTTGTTAAAAAAGGATTGATATTTTTTATTTCTAAATGTGTTAAAAATTACTACTAGTTATCATATGGATTAATATTTTCAACCAAATCGAATAACAAAATGCAGCTTAAATATAGTAAACTAATTAGTCCACCTAAATAAACGTACTAGAATAGTATCCAATAACATATATCTTAGAACCTACAAACTAATACGAAATTAAATTTTAACACGATAAGTATATTATTCCCCATTGAACTTTGTCACTCTTCATTCACATCTATCCGACTTCCAAGGAATAGGATCCAAATGTTCAATTCGAATATCCACCCCTTTCTTAAAACTAGTTCCGGGAATCATTCCATGTCCTTCAAACGTCATCAAAAATGTAAATATCCCCCCTTTTGAAATAGTAACAAACCGAAAAAAGTCGTTCACTCCCATCGCAAAGTTGTCTTGGTCAATATCAGTGTCCCAGTGAACTTTGTACAAATTTTCACCATCAGCTCTAGTTCCAACATTTTCCAACCATCCTTTTGCCCATTTCCCATGACTTGCATATAATTCTAATTTCTTAGATTGTGGATTGTACTTGTGTAAAACTTCAACCTGCCCCGAAACTTCATGTCCATATTTCCCAATTATTGCAGAATCGTCTAGTTTCTTAGCACTTCCATTTTTATAGTTGTCCATAAATTTTGACAGAGCTTTGCTCTTTTCACCAACCTTACTTTCAATTGCAATCTTTTTTTCTTTTAATTTGGCAATTGTAAGTTCTTCTGCGTTTTTATTACCTTGCAACACTTCGAATATGTATGAATGTAATACCGCATGGTCAGCAAAATTTGGTGACTCGTGAGTGCTCGAAAATATTCCAATTTTGAGGGCAGGATACCAACTCATTTCACTTCGATAAGGGTTGAACACACCATTATGGCTAATCCTTTCCCAGCCATTGTACGTTCCAATTGCTAAAGCTAGTCCATATGCCAAGTTGGAATCCATAATGTCATCCTTATCAGATTGCTTAAAACTAAAGTGTGGAATCAGATTGGAAGCTTTTGATAACCAGGACATCACATTTCTAGGAACAATTTGCTTCCCGTCAATTTCACCCTTGTTTATTTGGAATCGTATGAATCGTGTCATGTCAATTGGACTAACAAAGAGACCACCTATAGCCTGCAGCGAGACAGTTCTCCTATATAAAACATATATCGTTTCATGCAAATCAATTATTTAGAATTTAAAAAATGCTTTTAAAACTTATTTTGACTAATTACTTACTTGATTAAATCTGGATTTATTGGGTGGCTTCGGCCGTCCCTAATGTAATAGGGCAATGCTCTGTTTTCCATACAGGAAAAGTCATCTGTCTCCCGAATAAATGCGGAGTCGTGCATTCCAAGCTGTTTCATGAATTTCTCAGTCTGTCAAAAGTAGACGATTAAAAAAAATATTTCCTTTTATTATTAAAATAATAGGTTAATAATGCTGTGTAATATATCCATGCTTACATAATCCTCAAAATTTTCATTGACAAGCTGTCCAATCAAGTCCGCAGCAAACAAAATCATTTGGTTATTATACACGAATTTGGTTCGAAAGCCACACACTTCTTTTGCATAACGTTGCCTACTGTTTTATATATCAAACACAAATATTTTCATCTCATACAGTACAAGTTGTCAATATCCAAACGTTTACATTACATACTAAAGAAGTTCAGCTGTACTATTAAAAGCCTCAGTTAAAAATGACAAGTCATCCCTGGGAAGACACGTCTTGTGGGAAAGTAGATCACGAAATGTTGTTTGCTCGGAGCGCACTCTATCAATTGTAATTAAAACACAGTTTTGAAACACAAAACTATTCGAGACATTTATAAAGTATTTTAATTATATTATATAATTGAAATATTTAACGTACCTGTCATTTAATGTGAAATTTACTCCGGGCATTAGAGAGTTAATCGGGGTATCTAAAACAGCTTCATCCAAATCTGGAAAGCGTTCTTGTAGAGTTTTTACGATCACAACTGCTGAAATACTCTACAAGTAAATTTATATGCAAACATTTTAAAATATATTAGTGTTCCTTGGTAACGATTTATAGGTAACCCTTTTTTGTTAAGTTTTTTAACACTTGCTTTGCTATACCTTAGATGCGGATGCTAATAAGAACTGAGTTTGATTCCCATTCGGAATTTTTCGACTGTGGTCAGCATAGCCGTATCCAGTGGCATACAAAAGTTGTCCATCGTTTTGCACAACAGAAAGACCACATCCACTAACACTCATGGATGGCATGAAAACCTTTTCCTTAAAGTTATCAATTTGTTCCTTCAGATTTTGATCGATTTGCTGAACATTTTGCGATTGACAAAGTATCACAAAATAGTTAAACAGTAACGCAACTTTGCTAAAAGTTGAAGTAAACAGAGCCATTTTTTTGTGTTACAAAAGGGCGTCCCTATATAATTGTCTTGCACAATCAGTAGTCAAATTCAAACTAGTTCAATTTTCAAACAAAGAATTTCCTTCATATCTTTCCTTTCAGAGACCAAGCCAAATATATGACCATACTCCAGTTGTTGTTTATAATGCAACGTTGTACACTTTACATTTTCTATTTGGCACTTTATGTATGGTTAAATGACTGTACACTTCTTTTATGTAGCTTCAAGGATGAAGTTAATGAAAGCCTTTAACACAGATGTGAATGCATGTGCATGCAGCTTAATTTGTGCATACAGTGACACATATATATATATACAGCTGTTGATTATGAACACGAATGCAATTCCGATAGCAAAATATACTATGCCGTTTATGCTTTTTAGATCGCGAAAACAAAAAAAACGGAAATGTAAACACATCTCAGAGAGTTCTATGTTGAGCACAAAAGCATATTAAAAAATGTGTTCTGCTTACATATTATATAAGATGGAGCTCTGGGAGAGCCATTGTGCAACTACTTCGAAGAAAAACTATTAAGATGAATAGATGGAACCAATTATCAACGAATAAATAACAAATCATATATATTACTAATGTTTTATAACTGTCAATTTGTGTGATTCAACTAACTAATATTTCTATGTAATATGCAATACCTAACCTTCAATTCGCTATATTTGTGATCCTTTACTGTCCAGTAAATCAGAAGGGTGAATGATCTTTGGATGCTCAATTGAAAATTAATCGCAACTGGATGATTGCATTGTAATAGTTTAAATTCCTTAACTCTTACTTTCATGATCTTTCGAGCTCCTTTTCAATTTTTTTAAAAATATAAACAGTTAACTTAAAAATTGGAAACAGTTTTAATCAAAACCATTTTTATAGATTGCCATTCTATAGACAAAAATCCATTTTGTAACTCATATCAAATAAAAATAACACGTTAAAATGCCAAATAACGGAAATAAATAGTAACATAACTTTACAATTAGCCATCAAAATGTGTAAAATCAATTGCTGCATTATCAACAGTCAACTTAGTTGTTTTGAGAGTCCATTAAGTAATCATAGTAAGCAGATAAGGCAATCAGAGAGGTTGCCGTGAAGTGGGGAAGACATTCCTCATTTGGCTGGACTTGTTGTTCCAGTTCCTGCTTGGTAGCTTTCCTTTGAAATCCAACATCAGTCTGAATATAGTCAGCAGGAAATTGGGGGCTCTTAATGAAACACCCTGATTCCGATTTGCTCTGCCAGGAAAGGATTCGATGGAGCCAGTCCTCCCGAAGAAAATTTGTGTATCCCATGTAACCGCAAAGTCCGACTAAAATTTAATTATAAGTATTTTTTTTAATTAAACGCCCCTTGAATTTAATTAAATATGAACAAATGTGAAAATAAAAAAGGAAACTTTTTTTGCTCACTCATTTCAGAAAATAAGTCGCGGTAGAGATATGGAACGTCCAAGACATCTAAGTACTTAGTCTCCAATAATATTTTCCCGCATAAATCATCGTACGTCTTCTGATCCGTAACATATGATTTAATAGCTGAGTTAGATGGACAATCAGCATTTTCAATTAAGGCTCGTTGAAGCAATTGATGAGTAAGTAGGTACTGGGATTTTGGAGTGGGGTCAAGTAAGGTCCTTTCACAAACATATGGTAGCTCACATCTAGTCAATGCCATTTGGCATTGACCAATAAGCAGTGGCCAAACTTCCTCTTTTTCATCTCCTAATTTTTTTATAGCCATGTCATCGGTTTGATTCAGGTAGGACTCCAGAACAGATTCGGATTTCCAGTAGCCAATATTTCCTCCACTTCCAGACCTTATTTTCCATTGGCGAGTTAACGAGTTGCAGGTATCCCCAGCCTCACTACAACCACTTCCGATCTTTTCACAAACGCTTTATGTCCATTGGTTCAGAGGGAATTCTTTTTGAATCGTCCCGTCGTGCTTGTTGTCAATCTCTACACAAAAAACCGCAAACATAAAATGTACTGTATAAACCTTAAATGCCACTTTAACTAAAAATAAATAAGTGACAAGTCATCATCGTATTTTGTATTTCAAATGTTTTAGTTTACCTTTCAAAACAGCCATTGCAAATGCAGTATCAACATTTTTTACTTCGTGCAACTGAGAACCATAGAAATTGAGAGTCCGCTTTATGCCATCCAAAACGTTGGTCATCAATTTCTTGCGAGCTTTTCCACCAACGGGTAAATCGGTCATCAACTAAATACAAAAAAAAACTTTTAACGTACATATTCTATTTATCATACTTCGGTGACCACTTTTACACAGAATCACTTACCATATCTTTTGATTTCAAGAAGCCTGATAAATTTTCTTTTATAGGCAACTGCACACCTTTGTTTGAGGACAGGACAGCTTCGTTGATAGTGGGATTACTTTTAAGTGTTCTTACTTCGTTAAGTAAACCTGATAATTTGAATACAAAGCAAATGGATAGTTGGAAACTGTTATTTGCATCGCCTTGAGAAAAATACCAAATTTAAGGATTTTTACTTACTCTCTGAAGTCATTGATGCTGATGAATTCATTGGAATGGACAATTTGTAATTCCCCAGAATGAAACAGTAGACAGGATAGTAACACCCGCGCACAGTTTTATCAAATTCAATGTTGTCAACTAATTCCACGCTCACTTCGGTAGACTTCCCCGGAACAATTGCACTTCCCCATGATGATTTAATAACCAACAAAATTTGAAAAGTTAGGACACAAAGCTTCATTTTTGAAAAACCAATGAAAAACGATGAACTAGTTTGAAAAAAAAATATCAAAACTTGAAGTAAATTTTAACAACTCCAAATATAAATTAAGAATGGGTTAGAAATGAAAGCAGTTCACTGTTTTTATGCATGTTGAACAATTCTTTATTTAATCAGTATACCACAATAGTGTGCTATATTATGGTATTAAAAGTTTGTCAAGTTCGAGAACAAATATTTCTTGTCATGTTTGTGTACATGTTGTGCATGAAATGTATACATGTTGAGTCTCTTAAAGCTTAATAAAGAAACAATAAGTTCTATAGGTTTATGGTTAAGAAAACACATCCTATCTTCATAATATATGCAGCGAATAATGGTTTTGTGAATGAACTTCAAAAAAGTCCTACAGTAGTGTGTGAATACATTATTAATATTTCACGCATTCATACATGTACAATGCTCACATATATAGATGGATGGTGTTTTATTCAGGGTACATTCCTTTTATTCCAAATGCCGCCAACGTTTATTCTCGGAAATGCATACTACTGAAACGGGAGAAATGTCAAAGCTAAAATAGCATAACTATTTAATGCAGAAAAACACAGGTAGTATTACTATACACATATTTTTAACATAATAACCAATTGAAAAGATGATGCATACAATGTATCAGTTACTTTCAGGTCAACGTAGTTTTCTGATAAAACCTGGTTTCATGAGAACTTTGAACTAGCTGCATTGAAATAATTGACGATAAGTAGAGCGACCCATGAAAGAAAATTGTCTTAAAATAAATTTAAGCCCCCGTGTCACAGTACTTTTCCATATTGTGGAAGAACAACGCCGGCAATACACAGCTCATCATTGCTCAAGTTTGCTTCAAGTAGAGATTGGACACTTTACGAATGCATATCGAACAATGGGACATTGCCGGTCGTCGAAGTTTTATTTTTACGTTTTATTTGTATTAAGCTGGTATATGCTAACATGTGGATTTTTTATCGTTGCTGAACTTAATGGAAAGTTTTTAAATAAGAACAATGGGCCTTTTGGCTAAAACGAGACAATTACTACAGCCGTACAATAGCTATATTTATATCGACATGTGTTGTATGCATTTTTGGCTAGGTGACTGCTAACCTGACCACACGTTTTATCTAAGCATCTGCTTTTAAAAAGCCGTAAGAAAATTTAATCCACTTGAATAGCCCTGTAAGATATATGAAAGTTTTGTTTGGCCTAAAAAACCAAATTCAAGATTATTGGAAAGAACTAAATTGATTCTTTTTAGTCGACTTGAAGAAGTACATATTTATTACCCCTATGCCCAGTATCACCGCTGTAGATATTTTGTTCATGAATTCAAGTATTGAGAAAATTGCTTATGCGATTTTTTTGAAGATTTGAACGTTTTGTTGATAGCAAATGTTATAATTGTAAAATTATGTGAAATAATTAATGAATTATCCCCTGATGTTCTAAATATTCATTATTTCTTCCTTGTAAACTAGTTTTGTTAATTGACCAATCTTTAAGCATAGATTAACATCATATCTGAATACCATATTAGTACGTTTTAATAATCTTAAATAAGGCGCATAATGGATCAAATTAATTACATTGTAGGCTACATAAAAACTTTGTAATTGTAGGATCTTTTATCAGTTCATATTCTTTATTATGAAATTTCCTTCATTTTGTAAATTGCGCATTAGTTTTTTCCGTATCGCCGATTGATAAAACAGCTATTTTGTTGTAGGTTTTATGTTTAATTTGAATCTTTATGCTTTACCATGTAATAATTTATGCAACTTTCAAGACTTTTGTAAATTTTTGCAGCGTGTAAATGCATCAATTTTTGTATAAAAATTCTTTTCAAATTGTATTTGACTTTAAAATTAACAAAATTTGTGCAAATAGCAGGTAGAAGTTATAGCAAATTTGAGGTCGTAAAACGATTAAAATCGATAGTCAATAAACATTACATCTACGCCTTATCATTATTGTTCAAACAAGTATTTATAATAATAAATTAGTTAATGTACTAAACCAAATATTCAACTAATCTTATTATTTTACATAGCAAGTAAAGTAAAATTTGTCTAAAATTATAGTACGTTTTTATAGTATTTTATAATGAAATAAGCGGTACTACCACTAACATACTTATAACTAATTGTTTCGCAATCGGATCATTCCTCTTAACTGATTTTTAATTATTACATTTTGCAATAAAATTACTTTATATTTGCCATGCGTGTACAAAATACTAAAGAGGGAAGCTTGTCATCGATAACCCTCAGAATTGCTTAATACTTTGGCTATAGCAAGGTACTAATATAAGACAAATATTCCCCAAACCTTTGTTTTCAATGGCCACCTAACGTGGAGTTACACAAATTTAAAGTTCGGGGCAATGAAACACGATATGCCGCTTTGGGTCAACTTATATTTTTCGTGACACCATTAAACTTACCTTTGTACTAAATTTTAAACATTGTAGTGTAATTTTGAATAAATCACGACCTTACAAAGGTCAGTTTTAGTCTAAATATGATAAATCATGGTATCAAAAGCTACAAACTCCATAATACTGAAAGGAAATCAATCGGAAACGAGACAAAATTACATTTTAAAGAGTTGTGTTACGACTAGGATAAAAATCAGACACTTTTGAGGTCGTAATTTACTCAAAACTGCACTATAATATTTTTTTAAGTATAAAGGTAAGTTGAATGGTGTCACGAAAAATATAAGTTGACCCAAAGCTGCATATCGTGTTCCATTGCCCCGAACTTTAAATTTGTGTAACTCCACGTTCGGTGGCCATTAAAAACAAAGGTTTGGGGAATATTTGTCTTATATTAGTACTTTGCTATAGCCAAAGTATCAAGCAATTCTGAGGGGTATCGATGACAAGCTTCCCTCGTAAGTGAAATATTATGAATATTATTTTTTCTACTTGGTAAGACATACGTATCAAGTTACCCCTAAGCAGATTGAGGAGAAGCATCAGAATTAAGTTCAGGAATACTTGTCACTAAAAATAAATTCACAGAAGCCTTGGTACTTTTCCGTAATTTTGGAGAACATCAATTGGTGATGCGTTTTAATATGTAGCGTGGCAGTGTTGATGTTCGATTCCTAATATGTATAACAATTTCCCCAATGCTTACTACTTCAAGTGTAATAATAGATATTAGAAACATTCCTATTTCACTGTGCAGGCCTTTATGTGTATGCAGTTTATGAATTATTGGCCAAGTCCAAGAGATGCGAATATTCATCTACACATCAAAGAAAGACATTCAACAAATGTAATTTTAAAAGCAACACGAACGTGACATGCACAAATCAAAAAGTTATTTGAGTGAGGCATGCAAAGGAAAGCTTAATGAAAACTTGGCGTGCTTCCCTGACGAGCCATTGAAAACAGCTTAACATTCATCGTCAGTTGAATGAGCTGTGCATGCATCAGAATCATGTCAATATAAGAGTACGGAACCAAGTATGACTACATGCAATCCATGCTTTGTTTTTATGCCTGACTATGGATGCGCAATGTTTAGAAACATACATAGGAACATTTTCTAAACTAAAGTTCATTTTTTGGCTTGTTTTTAACCCTTTCCTTTTTTACTACTGGCGCTAAAGAGCACACCCAGCTTCTTGTGAAACGAGTTAAAAGGGATTAGGCATTCATGGGTATTTTACAGAAAAATTGTACCGAATATTACTTTTGTAGGTGTCCGAATACAAAACTTCACTCATAATAAAGCAAGCTAAGTACAATAGGAATGTATATAAAATATAAAATAAAATAATAGATTCTTCCAAAAAGCAAAAAATACACAAGAAGCCATTTCAGCAATTTAGCTGCATCAAAATGCCATAGAAATGGTTTTTCAAAAACCTGAAGCCAAAAATAAATTTACAAAAGCCTCAGTACTTTTCCATGAGTTTGAAGAATAATGCTGTCTTTTTACGTTGTTTCTATTTCTATGTGCCTTTTTCGAATAAGACGAAATAATTACTACGTTTTTCAAACGATTCTACTTGCAATGCATGGATGCATGTACAACGTGGATTTCACGTGTTACTTGACAGTTATGAGAAAACATAAAATTTCTGTAGGGTTGATGACTTCAAAAGTTGGGAAAATAGCTTGTGAGAATTGATGAGGAGTCGTTTGTTTTGTTGATCGTAATCCTAATGCTTATGTAAATATATGTAATAGTTAATGAATGGACTGTTAATTTTCTAATATTTATGATTCTTTATTTTGTAAACTTTAATTTGTACCCGTAAAGTATCATACATTTGTTAAATTAAATCCGAATACCACATATTATGTCAGCCGCTTGAGCCAGTGAATACACTTTAATTAACTTTAGTTCAATGAAAACTATAAATTCAAAGTTCACTATGGAAAATAATTACATTTTATGCTTCTCGAAAACATTTAAGATGCAAGACCGTTTACAAGTTACTATTGTAGTGTTCTTTATTATGACGGATCGTTTATACTCATTTTGTGAGTTGAGTATTAGTAGTCACGTATTAGAGTCGTGTTTAATTTACAATTTAATAGACGGCTTTTTTCTATTCAAGTTTAACTTTTAAAGTAAAATGTTCATTTTTGTAACAAATTCTTGGTAAATGGTATCTACAAAAATTGGGCAGGTCAAAATTATAGCATTTTGGAGGTCGTAAATATGTCAAAATCTTGAATCGATTAGACTTTTCATCTATGTATCAATCCTCATCGTTCAAATGAGTGTCTACAATATTTCATAAGTTAATCCACAATATTAAATATCAACTTAACATATTATTTTTACGTCGATTGGTGGCCGTTGGAATGGCCATTGAAATGAAAGATTGTCATGTTACTTAATAAGGATGCATTTGAAAACCTCTAAAAATACATGCATTCAGATCTAACAGCTCAGAATAAATGATGAATGTACTAGAAGTGGTGTGTAAAAAACTAAGAAAATTTCACAAACTGTAGTAAGGTCGATAACATGAAATAAATGAAATTTTGGAATCAGATCGTTGGAATGAAATAAACTGGACGTTTCTATTATACTCGTTTGATTTTTACACAGAAAAATATGATGGGCAATATTGAGCAGACATAGGAAGTCTTTACTCTTCAAAATATTAGCTAGCTTGCCAACTTGCAATCACGTTCTTAATGTTGTAAATTGCTATGCTACTAAATATATCCAATTAAAATATATGTTTAGATAATAATTTAGTTGAAAAATATATAAATATATTTTAAAAATCAATTCTTGAGTTTTGGTTTTTGGCCTGAGAATTTTATTAAGTAATATTTAGCCCAGCTTAATTTAGCAATTAATTACTCCCTAAAGTAAATAAGTTCCATTTCTATCGCAAGTTTAACAAATAATGAACAACCGAATAGATGCAATGTTAAAGTAAACTAGAAAGTGTATTAAATAACTTATTATTTACATTTTAATGCCAGGATGCAGTTTATGGAAAACTCCTAAATATTTTCTTTTAAAGATTAAATGCCGTCTAAAAGTAAATTGGTTATTATTTATAGTAAAATAAGTAGTAGAGAAGAAAGAAAAACAGTAATTGCTGAATCGAACTTATCTGCAGGTTTAATTTTTACTTCCACATAATTATTCTAATGCATTATTCATCACAAATACACACATTCATTGTATCATTAATTTTCCAATGTAATTTTTACCAAATTCTTAAATTTGACACATAAATATTAACTTAATTTTGGTTAATTGATGCAAAATATGAATTTGTCTATAGGAGTATTTTCATTGGCACTAATCAAATTTTATGATTGTTATTTAGTAGTATCGTTATGACAAAAACCCTATTTTGATTTTATACGGAACGTAATATTCTAACTTAAACGAATCTCGAAATACCCCAGATTCCAAATTAAACACAATATGCTGCATTGAACGAAAAACGTACAAATGTGCAATTAAAAATTCGAACGAAAATATCAAATAAAAATCGAGACGTTTTTTTGTTGGTTTTAAGAACGAAGCATTGCCTTTTATTGCATTTTATGGCATAGTTTATTTAAGCATTGTTGTATCATTTATTTGAATTAATTTGAATTGTAGAATAATGTTCATAAAGTAAATGTTTTGTAGCAAGCCTTGATAAAAGAAACATACCGGATGTCCAAGTTTTCTGGACTTGTGAATGCTAAGTTTATGCCATCTAGCTTCCAGATTTATGACCAGAAATTCCTTGACCTTGAAGAAATTAATTTAACAAATTGTTCTTAGTAAATCACAAATCGTTTATTCACGTTCTTATACAACATATAACTATTATTCCGCGAAACTAATTTCACTTCTTGTACTCTTTAAATTAAAATAGAAATCGTAATTGTACATACTTAGCCTTAACCCAAAAAACAACCTCTTTGCAGTAAAAAAGGTAAAATCGTCAAAATAGTTTTATATTCCAAAAGAAAGCTTACTATAAATGACTAATTCTTTAAAGAAGAGTACCTATTTTCTTTTATCGTTGCCGTCCACGATATATATCGCGATAGTTGTCTTTTGGACAACACTAAATAATTATCCGTCTAAAATGTGATGCACTGGTGTCATAAAGAGTAAAAAAAGATAGCAAATTTCTTTCACCATAAAACTATACAAGAGCCATTTCATACAAACATTAGTTGAAGTAGATCTTTTTCGTTTCAAAAATAGTTTAAAGTATTCTACTACGTAAATTAACAATACGTTTTGGACTACCGGCCTATATTTCATTATATAAGTTTTTGAAGCCTAAAAATCTAACTTAAATTTGGTACCTATATTTATTTTGTTAAATTATGTAAAACTATTTACACCGCAAACTTGTATAAACCAATGGTATTTTTCACGAATTTGCTTTTGAGTGGACCAAGCGTCCAAGAGGTTATCTTTTATGGGCATATTTATCACTTTTATCAGTGTTTCACTTCTTTGTCGTGCTACCCATGTTAAATTTTAATTTTGTGATATCCTTTTTTATATTATATGTTTGTAAAACTTTATAACATGAGTTCTTATCATGCAATATGATCCGTTGAATTAAGCTTTATCCTTTTGTGCGTCATAGTACGTTTATCAAAACTTGAATGTTAAAAAACTAACTCATTTAAATAATTGTTTTTGTACTTTGGCAGTGAACAAAATGCCATTTGTTTGTGAAGGTTTGTGAGCCAAATCCATACGTTATAAAAATGCACAATTTCTGTGGCATTATATTTCAATATTGAAAGTTGTTCCTATGATCCAAGCAGTTTCTATCTTTAAACTATACCACGTGTGATGTTTCGATAAAAAATTGGAACATTTTATACTTACTTCAGTGTTTTGGTGACTATTCTAAAATGGAACCTAGTGAAAGAGAGCACATAACCATTAATTTACCAGCACTAATGGAATTAACAGCTATTAATAGTTCGTTGATGGCTTTCTGTAATGCAAATGGAATTCTAGGTAGATCAGATCTTGATAGCATCAATGCCAAGGTAAAATATTTTGTTGTTCAACAAGCGAAAGAAAGTATTTTTTATAGCATTAATATTTATTTGTTCAGAAAAATTCTACCGGAAATCTCAGCGCAGCGCAATTATTCTACTATACTGTTCAGACGAGAACTGGTGCATACAATATTGTTTTGGAAGCCTTGAGAAAAACCAGACAAACGGGCGCGGTACAAATTTTGGAAAAATTAAAAAACACCGAGTCAGGTGTGGTGAGTACTCAGCCTGGAGCGAGAACGATGACCGATTTAGCATCGATGTCTGATCAACCAGGTCCTTCCAGAGGGTTTCGTTTTTCAAATGAAACGGTTATTGGTGGCAGAAGTAAAATATCTAATTCATATTACTTTTTACTGGCCAGATTGCAAAATGTGTGGTAAAATCTCTTAATTGTTTATTTAGGTTGTAGCTGTTACTGCATTGTGCAAAAACTAGAGGAGTCCACAAGAGCTGAAGAGTTTTTTAGGGATTGGGAAAATATGGCGAATCTTATGAATATTTCGATCCTCAAGAAAAGTCATTATCGTGCGGAAGTGGAAAGGAAGACTTGTACGCCAAAAGATGCATTTGGCGGTATACTAAGAATTTGGACAAATGATCAAGGCACCAAAGCAACCGTTAAAAAACTTGTGGACTATATTGAGAAATGTGGATTCGGCGATGTTGCTGGTATGTGTGTCTAATAATACTGTGTGTGTGGAAATATATTGACTTACTATGGTAGTGTTAAAAAATCTTTATGAGGAATCATGTTTTAATTTGTGCTCAGGTGTGCTCGCGGAGTTGAAAGGGCTACAAATTGTATTGGAAGGTGAGAGACCTCTTTTCAAAAGGGGATGTCTCATTTGTTAAGCTGGAGAACTTAAGTATTACAACTGATAACAAATCAGGTAGCAATAAAATAAGCCTGTCGGGAAATAAAATTTAATAACATATATTTTACTAAAATTAAATAAAAGCTTAAAAGTGCACTTTGAATCAAATCTTTGATATTTATCATTTGCTACTATTAATCAAAAGCCAAATGAATTCATATTGACATTGGGATAACAGCTATTATTGTTCTGAAACAAAAATTATTTGTGACTATGGATTATTGAATTGGTCGAAAAGTTCACAAAGTAGTCGACTAACGTCAGCAGTAATGAAGAAAATACATCATTGATCTAAGATAAATATTTAGATTTATTGAACAAAAGTAATAAAGATTGTAGATTAAAGTTTTATCTCAAAATCTGGCAAAGCATATTTGGCATTACAGCAAACTGTAGCAGTTCATTCAGACAAATTTCTGCATGACAATCACATATTCACTTTAAATACGATAAAAATCATTCTCGTTACCTACAAGAACAATTGTTAATAAATAATGTTTTACGACTTGATTAAATTCTTATCAACTTTCCACACGTAATTCAGTAAATTACGTCAGTACATTTTTTTCTGCTATAGCAAAATACCTTTTTAATTTTTTATTTGCTAAAACAAAATCGTTCAACTGCCTGTTCTCGTTTTGTAAAGCTCCCGTTTGTCTTCCCCTGTTTTAAAATACAATTCCCTTAAAATGAAAATATTCGTTATCGTTGTCACCTTAGTGACTCTATTTGCCACAGCATTAGCTATGGCAGTAGCCGAAGATGGAAAAACAGCATGGGATGTAAGCCCCACACACTTATATAGAAATCAATACAATCTAAATCTTCACATTCGTTTTCATAAAATAATAACTTTTGTTTGTTTATTTTTCAGTGTAAGGGAGGTGGCTGTAAGTGGTAGATGTTGGTCGCTCAGTTAGTCACAGGTAAAACCACAGTACTGACTTATTAATCATTAGGATGGTAAAATAATATCAAGATTGTTATCAAGGTCTCTTATTATTTTTTTGCTTTGCAGGGATCACTTTCACTGGAGATACTTTTATTGGGCGGTTTACTTGATGGCTTTCTTTTCATCATTTCTTTACAAAATTTACATCTTGAAATAAAATTGGTTTTCTTTGACTTTCTAATAAGCCTAATTAATATTTTTTTCTTACACTTCGATTTATTTAAAAAGACATCCAAAAATGTATGTATGTACCTCAAATACATACTTTTTTGGTATAGGTTCACATTAATCTAAAAGGGAAAACATATTTTGAAAGCTTAATCGCATTGCGTCACAAAGAAAAACATAAATATATTCATAAATTGAATACTAGAGTATTTTTGACTTTGTCATAAAGGACTACAAGGAGCCAAATTATGCAAAGTACATGATAGCTTTGCGGATCTACAAAATTATTTTGACCAAATATTTATATAGGTAATTGGATTTCTGGAATGTAGATTTTAGCCCATGGTCTAATATTGGTTAAAACAACTTTGGTTACTTCAAATAGAAATAAACTTAACCTTCGAAGTTAAGAAAGTCATTATTTTATAATTTGATTTAAAATATTGATTCTCGGCTATTTTTATTTCTGATGTTAAGTTCAGCAGTCGTTTATACGTGGTTCGACCTAGTCATAAAAAAATGAACAAAATTTATTGGTTTATAAAATAGCCTTAAATAATTGTAGTGTTATAAAACACAAACAGTACCATGACTTTAGGCTCTGGTGCATTTAAAATCCATTCGGATCTGCAACAGATAGTACCCCACCCATGGCACCTTATTCCCGGCCAGCAGCTTGCAACCACAAGTCGTTCGTATTTCAGACCAAAATGAATTCTTTTTCGAATATTATCACAATTTCTTTCATTTTGTCTGCTGTTTCCCTACTTTAATTATCGCCTTTGTTGGCTGTTCTTCAACTGGGAAATCTAGACCAAGCTGTAGTATATGCCCTGGGGTTTTGCGTTACTTTAATATTTCTCAGTGTCTGTCACTTCCAACATAGTTACCACAACGAGATCAGTTATGCAATAAATCAACTCTCTCATCTTTCCTTGGAATGCAAACGAGTTTCTTCTTTCAAAAGTTGTCAAACTGTTTACTCAACTATTTATCTTGAGCACATCATCGGCGAGTTTTTCATTTACGGAGTCCTAGTATGTCACCTACTTAACATAATTTGTTTCATTCTATTTCCACTAGTGATACCCTACTGCCCTTGGCAACTTATACTTATCTCAATCTATTTGGCTAAAATAATGGATACAATTTCTTACACAACTTTTGTAACTTTTAATGTTTTAGCGTCTTTTCTGTAGTACTTCTTGTCGTTAAAGCTTTCGAAATATTTGTATGGTGTACATCCAAAATGATTATTTCTTCGCTCAGATCCCACACAAGTTTTAGTTTTTACGCCAATCACTTTAGAAATATACAAATAATTGTAAGAAGTTTCAACAATTGTTGTTATTCGTTTGCAGCCGTTCTGATATGAGTTGGAGGGTAATGATAGCATCTTGCATTGGTTCGATGACTTTTTTATAGTTTGGAAGAATCTTACGCATTAAGCTAATATTCCATTTGAAAACTCAAGACAAATTTTTAAGATTTTGGCTGTTTGGCGTGCAAGGACGAAGGAAAAAAAGAGAGTAATTCGGGCTTGTAGAACTTTTGGTATTACTTCTGGCATTTACGGAATATGCAGGGGTGAACTCGGTTTACAACTTTGTGACGACATATTTCAGATTATGATAACCGTTATTTTATTAGATTACTTGTAAATCTGAACAAATCAAGCTTATATATTTACCTCAAAATAAAATATGTTTCATCAGTTTGAAGCATTTGACACTGCATTTTAGTTTTTAAATAATTTTATTGTATACTTTCATGCCAAAACATAAGTTTTTTGGTGCTTATTTAATGTTAAATGTCGAATGCATGTTAAAATAAAAATCAACAGAAGTAATTGTTGTGATAATACCATATTCGCAAAAGCAATGTTAAACTTAAACCCAAAGAAAAATGTAAATTGCGTAAACATAAACCAATAATTTAAATTTTTGTACATTCAGTCCAGATATTAAAAAGAAATATTTTTTCTCAAAAAGGATAGTGTTTTAAAATTTAAACAGAATGGATAGTTACAAATTTGCGAATACGTTTATTTTTTTCATTTTTTGCATAAATTGTGCAAAGCATACTATTTTCTATATGAGTGACTAATTGACTAATTTTTTCTACCTATCATAACTCGTTCTCCAAAATTGATGAAGATTTTAAGCATAGCATTTTTTTAAATTTCAAGTAAAATATTTCCTAAAAGGCAGTAGATTATACGAAAACACATACAGTGTCATACATGCATTACTTTATCCAATATTTTCAATTTAAAATACAGATAGTTGATTTGTACGTACCAGAGTAACTTGTAACTGTTACAGAAAAAATGTGGTTCATTTTTATAAATTAAATTTATAGCAAATTACACAATTATGCTTGGACAAATTAAAACACTAAGTTTTAGTAACATATATTTAGGGAAACTCACAAAAATCAGAAAACTCTTTCATTTTCAGGTAATTAAGTATAAAGACAAAACATTTCTGAAAAACTCCTAAATTCCCATGACCTATCATAGTGCTTTAGTACAATTAAAGAATAACTTATAAGGATTAACTCAATTAGTTTATATATAATATTCGTAATTACAGTATATTATATTTGAATAATTACCCAACAAAAAATATTGTGTAAAATATTGATATTCCATTATATGATAATTTACAGTTTACATGTACAATTTTGCTGAACGCCATTCACCTTGCCATAAATTTGCGCAATCATTATATTCTTTGAAGAGTTTTGAGTAATTAATTGTGCACATAAATAATTGTGGGAAACTCTTCTGAAGTGGAACCGAATATATTCAGGAAACAAAGCGTGCGGTAACACGCAATAAGCCAATAAATTAATAGAATAAATGTGCATAAATGAAGCATTACAACATTTGTGCTTAAGTTGGTTTCCATTTCGACGTGTTTTACTCAATGGCTTCCTCTCCATCAGATGACTGTAACAAGATTAACATTTCAGAGAACGTTGGACGATTATCTGGACAAATATTCCAGCACTGCTGCATTTTCTCGTACCTAAACCAAGGTTTATAAAATTAATACTCAATGTAAATCTTATATTGGCTTATCAAGTTCTTTTGATGCTTACATATCTCTCTCGCAATACTCTGGTTCATTCAATCGCAGTCCTCGTTCCAGCATTTGTGAAAAATTCATGTCCCAAGATAAACCAGCATACGGATTTCGTCCCAAAGAATAAATCTCCCAAAGTGTAACCCCGTAAGCCCAAACGTCCGATTTCTCGTTAAATTCCATGTAACTTAATGATTCTGGCGCCATCCATTTCCAAGGCAGCGGTTCCTGTTGAGTCTTGACATAGTTGGTATAATTATACATTCGTCTTGAGAGGCCAAAGTCACAAATTTTCGCTTCTCTTCGTAAATTCAAGAGAACGTTTCTTGTGGCAAGGTCAGCATGAACAACATGCTTCTCTGCTAAAAATGCCATTCCATTACATATTTCGCTAGACCAGCGGTATAGTTCTTTGGAAAGCCCATTATCGAATGTGTTTTCTTTGGTGGCACTTGCATTGCTATAATTATTACCAGTTGTCACCGTATCAACATTGGTTTCCTGGATTGGAGAGCTGACTAGTAACCGCATTTCCTGCAAATACTTTTCAAGTGATCCTAGATGACAAAACTCGAGAAAAATATAAACCTTTCCATTTTTCAATGATGACGTGTTAACACCCAGCAGTTCTGTTATATTCACATGCTTCCCTAAATGCGCCAACACCTTGATCTCAGACAGTAATCTGGTTAATTGGGTTCTGTGAAATTTATGTGGATTTGACGTCTTTTGACTGCAACTTTAAGTTTACCAGATGTCTCATCGATTGTTCCGCTGTACACCGCACCAAATTCGCCTGCTCCCAAGGGATTTTCTGATTCAATGTTGAAATTATTTTCACTAATTTCGTATTTCTGTTTGTCGTATGGAATTTTCAGAGCACCATTATCGCTTTGGTGGTCACCATTGAAAAACGTGTCTAGCTCAGCAGTCGTAATGTTATCTTTTTTGTAATACCTACATAAAAAAATGCCTACTATTGCAACAATCAGTACAAAAACTACTAACGATATGACAATTACAAGGAAAACGTGACTTCCGGTAAAAGACTCGGGAACTCGTGTGGTTACATTGATATGCTCGACAACTCTTGTGGTTATATTAACCGTTTTTACAACTTCTGTGATATTATATGTTGGCTTTGGATAATGCAGTCTAGAAACTTCTAACGCTTCTTCTCTTTTTGAAGTAAACGACTTTGTATGGTGATTGTATGACATCCATCCCACAACATTATTTGTATCTCTATAATTATTTGTAAAGCTTATGTCCTCGTCTTGGAACTGACCAAGGAAAGTCACCGTATTGGTTTGATTTATAGCCCAGCTCTCCAATAAGTATGTGTACCTTACGTAATTTTGTAAAGCTACTGCCGATACGGAAAACTTATCCACTCGAGAGTATCCTAATGACACAAAAGCAATCTCCACACTTGTCTTGCGTAAAGAATGAACCACATTCCTGCACTTTTCAAACAACACAATTTTTTGTCGAACACGCTTTGTTGCTCCAAGTCCAACTTGGACTTCGTAAAAATAAAATATTATAACTTCAGTACTTGGTTCATTTATTTTGTCATAAAAATATTCGGAAAAATGACTCGTGTTTTTGTACTGAACACAAACGTTTAATGAATATGCATAACCAAGTCTGGTTATCAGTATATCTCCTAGTGTGTAAACGGAAACGTTTCTTGTATTAAGTGAATAGAATAAATGTGAACTCACTGCCTCTTCTTTAACAATTGGCAAGTGATACAGATAAAAGTTCGTACAAGATTCTAGAGACCCGTGGAATTTTAAAACTTTTGAATTAAGATCGGTTGGCGAAAACGAAAGACGCTCATTTATATTCAGAAGCCGGCAGAAATACTTGAGTTGGACAGGAAAGTCAAAGCTTTTGCTCATGGTTACAATTCCGGTGGTATTCTCGTCAAACGTGTGATTTTGCTCTAACCATTTGAAGTTTTGTGGGTTGTCGGCAAAGTCAACTTTGCTGGCGACAGAGATTTTTTCTTCGAATAGATACTCACTAGTGTTTGTATTAGCTGGATCTTTTAAAAGGTACCACCAGCCAACAGAAAAATAAGAACCCACAACATCGTAATAATCAAATGCAAAAGATATCAAGTACAAGTCACTAGGCAAGGTTAACGTTTGCTTCCAAACGTTTACCAAGCGTGTCATGTTGATAGCAGATGTAGTTCCAATGTCTGACACAATTACTGAATTGATCAGCTTAAGGGGTTTTTCCAAAGTCATAGTCACATTGTTAGGCTCACAGCTTAAATATGAAAAGTTGTGGAATTGTTTTTCGTTTTGATCATATTTTATCAAGAAAAGATACTCGTTTAAGTGTATGCAGTTCGAGACAAACCAACAGTAATCGGACTTTGGCGTTGAAAAACCTAATAAATAGTTAAACCTTGGGTTTACTTGTTCGTTGAAAAAAGTTTTAAACTCGTCTAAAGAATACGGATACAAGTGGACCTCTCTTTGTATTATTGGATAGTTTACTGTTCCGTTGCACGCTGTGTTTGCTTTATCTGCTAAAGAAGTGAATTCACGAAATATGTATAAATTCTCTAAGTTGAGATATGATCCACTTAGCTCAAGAAAAACTTCTAATTTGTTCATTGTTGTGGGAAGACAATTGTAGAAAGCCACTGCAAATAGGGCTTCCGTCAAACTCGTAGGTCCTTGAAAAAATAAAGTAACAAATCGAAGTATACTGTTGTGAAATTATAAGTTAGTTGGCTTTAATAAAAAAGCCATTAACAAAACTCACTTTCAATGTCATAAGACGTCAACTGAATATGAATCTTGTTAAACCGAGTAGCCACCTTTTCAATCAGTGGAATCAGTTCAACAGTTCCGTATCTTGACCTGTTGTACTGGTCCAAAACTGATACGTATGGATTAAAGCTGACCATGACTTTACTTGTGTCCTGAAAGAAAAAACGATTCACAATCGAAATATCTTTTCATGCATAAATGTGATAGTTTTAGACTTACAAAGTTTTCTGGTTCTTCATGGTCCAATGTAGAAATTAAACTCATGTTTAAAATCCAAACAATTGATAAGGATAACATTTTACAATTAATTTCCGTCATATTAAAACCGTTGAAAAATATTATTTACTAAACGAATACTTTTGGCAACGCCCTGGCAACATTTCAGTTGAAAACAAGTTAACAATTGTCGAATTTGTAGCAGTTACACGTATAATATTCTGCTTGACTTCCTTATCTGCGGTTTAAATTCGAAGAAGTGTAATGAAAATAATTGGTTTGCAGGGCTATCCAGTGTTAAATAGAATGCTACTGTAGCTCAAACCTCACATCTATTTTGTCAATAGTAAAATATTAAATTAATTGGTCCCGAAAGTACACAGAAACAAAACCAAGGAAACCCCTTCCACAAATTGGTAGCCTTTTAATTAGCAGAGTGAATTTCTGATGACTATCTTGGCACGAGGCAGCATTTTGCAGCAAGTTCACTCATAATGATGATAATGGTTCCCACAATTAAAATGTGAGGTATTACACGCGAATCCGATTTCCGTTTGAAATATTAAGCTGTAAGCATATTCCATTTGCGGGATACTAGACAGTGTATCATGATGTTTTCGAAATATTGGAAACTGGTTAATAAAACAGCCACCCAAAATCTAATGCACCTTTTAACTACGTCTCAAAAAGACTCCAAAAAATCGTATCACAGAATAACTGCAAACTAAATCAGTGCTTAATAAACTTAAGGTTTATTTCTAATTAACAAACAAGTCTAGTTTAAAAGAGATGGGAAATGTTCTCAGGGGCAACGGAGACACACATGTACCAGCCAAATCACACAACACCGCCATCACCGCAGCGTCACCACAGAATTTATTGTACAATTTGCAACACAATTTTCCCAGGAAGCATTTTACTATTAAGTTCCATTTTAACAGCCTTCAATGAACCCCGAGTTATCATTGTGGATTTCCGAGTTGAAAAGACAAAAGGCATAACCGCCTAGTTTGTGACAGTGATATTCCAGGCGAATTCAAAAAAAAGAATTCAACTCATTTTGACCATAGGAGAATGGGTTGCAGTAAGAGGATCACAAGATTCCAGACGAGATCAGCGCATGCTTTCAAAATCTATAGTGACGAGAGATAAACATAGTTTTCATCAACCAAATGCTGAGAGCATCAGAGATCACGAAATTTTATCAAGCTGTAAATTTTGTTGCAAGGTTATGTTTGATACGCTGCAACGTTATATGACCAATAAAACGAAATTATAATAAAATATGTGTCGAAATATGTATTTCAGTTGTTCTAATATCTAAACGTCAGAATGTTCGTTCGGTTTTCTGTCGTTCTGTTTTAAAAATTCGGCCAAGTGACGGGACATCGTATAATATTTTGCTTGCCTTTTTTCTGCTGTTTTAATCTGGTTTATGATTTTATTCTATACTTGTATACCAAAAAACAAGTTGATGGTTTAAGTGGTATATTTAATCGATTGCATGCTAAAATAAAATCAACATAAATAATTGTGTGCTACTACCATTTGTTCACAAAAGTAATGATAGGCTTTAAACCCAGAGAAAAAGTGTAAGTTGCGTAAACTTAAACCGAATAATATACACTTTTGTACATTCAGTCCAGAAATTCTAAAGATTTTTTTGGAAATAAACAGTTTTTTAAAAAGTTTAAACAGCATGGATAGTTACAAATATGTTAACAGTATTTCCATTTTTTGTATAAAGTGTAAAAAGCACAGTATTTTATATATGAGTGACTTACCACATGCATGCATCAATTTACCAAATAACTTCAATTGAAGTATTTACAATTTAGAACAAATTCTGTTTGATTAAAATATAGTTCAGGACACCATACCCATGCAAATAAAAAAACAGTTTTCAGATCAATTAAATTATCAGACGAAAAATTCGGAAAAAATACAAAATTTCCATGACTTGTCATAGTGCTTTTGTACAATTAATGAATATCATATAATAATTAACTTAATTAGTGCATACATGATATTAAAATCCTAATTGTAGTATAATCTATTCTAAAGATTTCTCAGAAGAAATGCTTTGCAAAATTTAGATATTTCATTTTATGATGTTTTACAGTTTACTTGTGCAATTTTGCTGAACGCTATTTACCTTGTTACAGATTTACTTAATCAATGTATTCTTTAGAGAAGCTTGAGTAATAAAATGTGCACATAAATAAATGTGTAAAACTATTCTGAAGTGAAACCGAATGTTTTGAGGAAACAATGCAGTAACTAGCAACAAGCCAATAATTTAATATAATTAGTGTGCATAAATGAAGCATTACAACTATAAGACCATAATATTGTGGTAAAGTTGGTTTCTCAATTCGACGTGTTTTACTCATTGGCTTCCTCTCCATCAGATGATTGTAACATGATTAACATTTCAGAGAACGTGGGACGATTATCTGGACAAATGTTCCAGCACTTCTGCATTTTCTCGTACCTACACAAACGTTTATAACATTAATACTCAATGAAAATCTTACATTGGCTTATCATGTTCTTTTAATGCTTACATATCTCTCTCGCAATACTCTGGTTCACTCAACCGCAGGCCTCGTTCCAACATTTGTGAAAAGTTCATGTCCCATGATAAGCCAGCATAAGGATTTCGTCCCAAAGAATAAATCTCCCAAATCGTTACACCATATGCCCAAACGTCCGTTTTCTCATTAAATTCCATGTAACTTAATGATTCTGGCGCCATCCATTTCCAAGGCAGCGGTTCCTGTTGAGTCTTGACATAATTGGTATAATTATACATTCGTCTTGAGAGGCCAAAGTCACAAATTTTCGCTTCTCTTCGTAAATTCAAGAGAACGTTTCTCGTGGCAAGGTCAGCATGAACAACATGCTTCTCTGCTAAAAATGCCATTCCATTACATATTTCGGTAGACCAGCGGTAAATTTCTTTAGAAAGCCCATCATCTAATATGTTTTCTTTGGTAGTACTTGCATTGGTATAGTTATTTCCACTTGTCGCCGTATCAACATGGGTTTCCTGGATTGGAGAGCTGACTAGTAACCGCATTTCCTGCAGATACTTTTCAAGTGATCCAAGATGACAAAACTCGAGAAAAATATAAACCTTTCCATTTCTCAATGATGATGTGTTAGCACCCAACAACTCTGTTATATTTACATGCTTGCCAATATGAGCCAACACCTTGATCTCCGACAGCAATCCAGTTAATTGGGTCTTGTGATTTTTTTGTGGATTTGATGTTTTAACCGCAACTTGAAGGTTTCCGGATGACTGTTCGATTATTCCGCGATACACTGCTCCAAACTCCCCTGCTCCTAGCCGAACTTCGGATTCGATTTTGAAATTCTTTTCAACCACTTCGTACCTTTCTTTATCGTATGGAACTTTATGAGCCCAATTGTCACTTTGGTCGTCACCATTGAAAAACGTTTCATATTCGCCATTAGTAATTATATCCCTTTTGTTATAATGAAGCATTAAAAAAATTACAATTACGATAATAATCACAATAACCACTACTGATATGCCAACTACAAGGAAAACTTGATTTTTTGTGAAGGTTTCCACATCAGGACCGCTTTGGAAACGCAACATAGATATTTTCAACGCTTCTTCTCTTTTTGAAGTGTGTCGATGGTGTGACCGCCATCCAACCACATTTAGGGATTTTCTGGTGAAACTTCCAGAATCTATTTCTTCGTCTTTAAACTGGCCAAGAAATACTACCGTGTTGGTTTGATTTTCAGCCCATTTTTCCAATAAGTAAATGTATTTTACATAGTTTTGTAAAGCTACCGGAGAATCATAAAATGTGTCGATTCGAAAGTATCCTAATGATACGAAACCAATTTTTATACTGGTTTGGCGTGCAAAGTGAACCATTTTCCTGCATTTTTCGAACAATACTATTTGTTGCCGAACAAGTTTAGTTGCACCTAGTCTAACTGACCTCTCATCTTCTTGAAAATAAAATAAGACAACATCGATATTGGGTTCGTTTAATCTGTTGGAAAAAATAGGGGAACTTTTTCTTGCATGTTGGTGATTAGCACATTCGTGTAGTGAATATGCATACCCACTTTTTATTTCAAATCTATTACCTAGTGCCAGTGTAAAAACGGAAATTTTAGTTGAACGACTAGGATACAAGTTAACCCATCGTTCTCTATCCAGAATCGGCAAGTGATACACGGAGTAGCTGGAGCAATTTTCCCTAAACCCCTTTTTCCTGGTTGAATATATAAATAATTCATGATGCGGGTCCCTAATCTGCTTGTTTAAATGCATGAGCCGGCAGAAAAAATCGAATTCTACAGGATCTCTTATGTTTTCCCGCAAAGATAAAATTCCTGTGGCATTTTCATCAAACGTATGATCCTGCTCCAACCATTTAAAGTGTTTTGGGTCTTCTTCATAGTCCACCTTGCTGGCGACAGAAATCTTTTCTTCAAATACATACTCGCTAGTGTTTGCATTCCCGGGATCTTTTACTAGGTACCACCAACCTTCTGATATGTAATCACCTTCATAATTGTAATAATCAATTGCAAAAGAGATCAAGTACATGTCGCTCGGCAAAGTTAAAGTATGTCTCCAAACAGCAACCAAGCCAGTCATGTTGACAACAGAATCAGTTCCAACGTCGGATACAACTAATGACGTTATCAGTTTCACAGGTTGTTTCCAGTTCTGAATGATACTATAGGGCTCACAAATTTTGTTTGTAAAGTTCGGTAAATGCTCGTCACTTACTCCAAATTTAAGCAACAAAACATCTACGTCTAAATGCTTACAATTTGAAACAAGAAAACAGTAACTGGATTTTGACATAGATAAACCTAACGAATAGTTAGACCCATGGTTTGAGTCTTGGTTCAAATGCACTTTGAATTGTTCTGTATTTGGACAAGAAATAGTGCCGTATGCCGGTTTTTCTTGTATTATGATGGAGCTAACTGTCCCGTCGCACGCTGAGTTTGCTTTATCGGCCAAGGACACAAGTTTGCGGAAATCGTTAAGATCCTTTGAGTCCCCGTCAAGAAATACGTCAATTTTTTGGGTTGTTGTAGCAAGACAATTATATAAAGCTACTGCATATAAGGTTTTCGTCAAACTATCAGCTGAAAATAAATTCACAAATATAAGTAGCTCGGGTGTACTGCTGGGGAGTAATAACTAATAAATTGCTTCATTAAAATGTAGTAAAACTTACAATCAATATATTTAGACGTCAACTCAATATGAATCTTGTTAAATCGAGTGGCCACCTTTTCAATCAGTGGAATTAAGTTAGCAATTTCGTATCTTGAGCGGTTGTACCGGTCCAAACCGAAACGTATGGATTAAAGCTGACCATAACTTTACTTGTGTCCTAAAACAAACAAAACATCACATAACACAAACGAGATTTTTTTTTAATTTGTAGTTTTCAAACTTACAAAGCCTTCTAAAGGTTTGTGATCCAGTGCAGAATATAAACCCACTAATGAAAGCACAATAAATAATAAGCATAACAAGTTACACTTTAGTCTCGTCATTTCAACAGCCGAAAATGAAAATGCCACTGGCTTCCAGCAAAATAACTTTACTACACACTCAGAACATACAAAAGGAAATAAGTTCAATATTTGTTGGAATTAGTGTAGTTCTTAGGAAGTAGTGTGTATCTTAGGGAGTGCCATGAAAATAATTGGCTTTAGGAGGTATTAAAATACTGGTAATTTTTCTTTGAAATGGGAAAACTTCTATTTAATTGTTCTAGAAAGTATAAAGAAACCAGAATCAGGAGAAGCGTTCCCCAATTTGTTGCTTAATTAATTAGTACAGCTAACATCTTATGATTACCGTCGTACGAGGCAATGCATAACCAGCGCGTTTCCCCTATAATAAGTAATTGGTCAGTGGTCAGTCAGATTAAGCGAAGAATCAGCTCACGAACTACTTCAAACACAATTTTATTGGTTAAAGTTTTTCTGAAAAAAGTTACAATTATTGGGTATTCCAAGATAGTTTTGTGATAATGACATAAGAGACGTTTAAGTTTTCAGTAAATGTTCACTTATACAGTTTTTGCGGTTTATTTATTCGTTGGAATCCACAAAAATAACCGCAAGCGGAATGTTTTTTTAATTTTCCTACTTACTCGTTACAGTAACTGAAGATGACAAACTAAAATAAAAATAGCGAATATGTCGGGATGGCTGGTCTAAGTGTGAATACGATTTTGTGATGTCAATATTGTTATGCAAATTCGTCAATGCATTAATTAAACGTACGCTCGCAAACTTGAGGTTAGGGAAGTAGTTACTAACAAACTAGTCAAGTAATTTTATTCCCAATTTACAATTTCAACAATATAAGGCCCTCTTGGCTAGCAAGGCTGCGTCTGGCTGGTTTGTCAAAAAATGTCAGTACCAAGAAGCCAACAATTTTCGCAAGCATCCGGTGAACGTAAACACATTTAAATGTAGCAAATATATTTTCCTGGACACGTTATAGATTTATAATATGTGAATTAAAAAATATCTAAAGTATTTTTATTTTATTTATCCCATTTATGTACTTGTGAGTGATAGTTCACAATTTTGCTGTCATTTTTATACTGCGATGCTTGATACAACAATTATGTCCACGACGTGTCCCCATAAGACCTTGTATAATTGTTGCTAATTCTCATTTTTGGTTTTACCAGATTTTGGGGTAGTTTGGAGGTCAATAAAATTTTGATAATGCTTTTTAGGCTTTGCCCTGTTGAGATTATGTGTGGCTTATTGAAACAAATTTAAGAGGGTGAAGAGTGCCTACATATATTACCTCTCTCCCTTGACTCTCGAAGCTCTCTCCCTTGCCTCTCGAAGCTCTCTCCCTTGCCTCTCGAAGCTCTCTCCCTTGCCT